>OX439129.1:11770557-11980557 GCA_949318235.1 Ecdyonurus torrentis
ACTTACTTGCGTATAAATGTCTAGGAAGTGAAAGATATATCTACGTAATTGTAAATTAAAATTTATTAACTTGAACACTTCGAGTATTTTTACGTGATATTATAATAATCGTAATAGATTTCATTTCTTTACTGAAACCAACTTTTCAGGAGACTGAAAACTCAAATAAGTAATTAATACTTTAACGTTACGTTCCATTGATTAATTAACTTTTGATTATGACAGCAAAGGAGCTTTTTATTATATAAATTATTCAATAGTTCGATTTTTATATAAAAATTAAAATTCCAACTTAATTTAGCAGCAATTTTATTAATTATAATTAAACGCATATCTACAGCATTGCATAGAATTTCTACAGCAGTAAAACCACCAGGTTTGTAAAAATTGATATTGATTCATTTTTCTCAGTCACACAAAAGGATGGCCAGCAATGACAGTTGAGCATTAAATATTTATTTTAAATCGACCATGAATAATACTGTATATTAGGCTATATTTTATCTTGCTGTACTATATTAAAAAAAATACTGCGTGTAGCGTGTTCCTTTTTCGTTATAATAAATTATAATTTTCATTACAGTATTTAGAATGATTTTTAATTTACAATGACTTCCACTCTCAAACAAAAAGAAAAAGAGGGGAGCGAGAGTGAGACGGAGCAAAAGTTGCGTGGGTCAAACTTTCTTAAATCTTTATTTTCAAAGCTGAATCACGTTTTTGAAGTCAATGTGAAGTAGCTTACAAGTACCAATTAGTGAAGTCTTGGACGTAAAAGTCACGTTCTTTAGGTTCTCATCCTTTGTTGCTCACTTTTCTCTCGTTCATGTGTTGATTTAGTTTTCACTCAAACTAACTTTCAATTGTTATTGCTGAATTGACTTTTGTAAAGATTTCAAATTTAAGTTAATATTAGTTTATGGACCATTTAAACTAAACCATAACAACGTGATTTTGATTAATTTTACAATTTTTTTCCTACTTTCATATATATATATATATATATATATATATATATATATATATATATATATATATATATATATTGTATGGTTAACCCAATAGCATTGCCCTTTGACCAACTATTGATTGATCTCACAACTTCCACTCTCTTACATACTTCTCTTGCTTCACCCAGACATATAGTTTGCTTTATACTTTTTCCGTTTACATGTACATACTCTGTCATAAAATATTTTACTCTATTGCCTTAGCCTTAGATTAAAGGCAAAGAATAAAATTTTCTATGACAGAGAGTCGGTACTATAAGTACCGTATAGACACATTGATATAATTTTTAACATATTTATCTCATAGAGATCCTGTATATATATATATATATATATATAGATATATATATATATATATATATATATATATATATATATATATATATATATATATATATATATATATATATATATATATAAAATATATATATATATATCTATATATATATAATATAATTATGCACTACTACCATAACTGAAGTCTCCTTATGAATGCATTGTATATTCACTACAGCAATAGGCATAAGGCAATATAGTATAATTTTATATCACAGTGCCTTTAATTGTTATTTTCCCAAAACATTTCAAGCACCTCAGACCATATGATATGCTTCAAACCTATATTCCTTTCTTCTCTTCTCTATCACTCAATATAATGAAAAAATGTTTTTCTAATGCTGTCCAGTACAAAATTACAGAAATTATTATTTTCTTTTAGTTATTATGATTAATATTTTTAATTAGTAAGAAAAACTTATTATATAAATGTACTTTTGTTATTATGTCTTGTAAGAAAACAAACAAGCAAACAAGAAATCAATAAATGATTTAACTAATTAAAAACTTACAATAATCTTCATTTTATCTATACGTACAATAATAATTATTTTAATAAACAATGAGAAACATTAGATAACGTTTTTCATTATTTATAAATTACCATAAAAATGACTGATGAAAAACTTTATTGCAATGTAGCAACAACAACAACAAAAAGATTAAAATGTACTTTTATGTTGATTATTTAGTTTTCATTGGTTCTGTAATTTTTGTTTTAATTCACTACAACATTTTAATTAAGTTATTTAAATTGCAGAAAGTTCAATTCCACTACAAATTGAAAGAGAATAATAAAATTAATAACAATAACAATTTTCACAAATTAATTATATATGAATGTATATTCAAAACTATTTTATACAATGTTCAATTTGTAAAATTGAATATTCAAAACCATAAAGTAAATTAAATTTAGAGTTTATTAAATAAATTGAGCTAGTTATTATAAATTTTAATATGTAGCATTGTAATAAAGTCACGTACTTTACGTGTTTTACACATCATTAGGGAAATTTGTTTTATTATTATAAGCAATAAAATAATTAATATAATAAGTACGCTAAAGTATAATACATGCAAATAATAATTAAAAAGGCGAACAATTTTCAAAAATACTAATTTTCAACGTCTTTTAATAAAAAAAATGTTATAGTAATTTTATTCAAGAAATAAAATATAATACAAATAATATAAAATAAATCTGATAGGAGCATAGCTAGTATATTTTTAAAATCATATTTTTTTACTGAAAAAAATGCAACTTTTCTATATTTAAAAACAAAATTGTGAAATAGATCATAAAAAGTATATTTTTTAACCTTTATAGATAAAAAATTGTAAAAAGAAATAAATTTGATGAGCTTTATTTTAAAACACAAACAATGAACAATGAATATTATACTATACATAAGTAAAATATTAAATAAAAGTTTTATTTAACAATAGAGCGATGAAACAGAATTTGCTTCAATGCAAGCATAAAGAAAACAAAAATGATTAATTATTTTTGTTATGATTCTGTACAGATATAAAATCATTGATGAAAACAAAAAAATATTTTGTGTTGCGTTCATTGTGTTGATATTCCATTAAAATATTGATAATGATTAATTGGTTATAAGAATTTGATCAATTAATAATGAAAGAATACTTTTTTGGCGTCATAAAAAAAAAAATATATATATAGCAGTTTTTTAAAGTATTTGTAAGGAAATAGAAATTCTACTTATCAATAACTATATAATATAATCAAAAGTGCAGCCCCTGAAATGCATTTTTGTGCTTTCTAGTAATTAATTTACGTGGATTCCAATGAATATAGGATTAGGACGCACTGTACAGCTCTGGCCAAAAGTTTGAGAACGATTTGTAAAGGCAACCGCAACTACACTATGTTATCTTTATGGGAAAACGCTGCGGCCGCCGCTGCCCCGTTCTTAAACTTTTGGCCAGAGCTGTACGTTATTCTTTACAATTCTTACGTTATACTTCATCAATTCTTTGCTAAAGTGTTATAAAACATATTGTTTACACACTCTGTGAATTGCCTAGTTCAAACGTACGTGGAGTGATACTGATATTTTCTCACAGATTACCAATTTTAGTGCTAAAGATAGTTGATAGCGTGGGTAGAAAAGTAAGAGTCTCAAATTTCTCACAAACTGCGTCGCAGTTCAGACGTCTTTTATCAAACATGAATTCATCATATAACTATCAAAAAAATGTGTGGGTGGAATAAACTTATGAAGTTTTTGACCATGATATTGCGCAATCTTTTTCTTATATAATAAAAAGTATTTTTATATTAGACGCAGTATATTATAATTAAAAGGCGGTTAATAAATATTGTATTAAAAATGCGAATGGTAAAAGTTTTATAATAATTTATATTTATATTATTAAATGTAGCACTTGCTTTATTTTGTTGTTTTAACATTTAAAATTAGATTATTATTATTATTTTTTTTGTGTAGTGTTCAATATACCTAGCATCATTAGATTCTGATGCTCCACTCGACGTTTAACATTGTAGTAAAAAGTAAGGCCTTGCCTGTGTGAAGAAGTAACCGGAAGTTGCCCAGTGGTTCAGTTAGCGGATTATAAGGGTAGTATTTCGTAGTATAATAAGTTATAAGGTGATTTTTGCAATCTATAAATCACATTAAAATTATGATGCCATAATCCCTAAATAATATAAACATATTTTTTGTTGAAATGTAATGTATACATACACAATATATATAATGTAAAAGACTGAATTTTAAACTTGGAAAAAATATCAGTAAAATAATACACTGTAAAATAAGCTTTATTTTTAAGGAAATAATTTGAGAAATATTATGAAATAAAACTCTCGATAATAACAAGTATTTGTGGACAGATAATATATTTTCATTGTATTTTTTTTCCAAGTTACATGGATACTATAAATAAAATATTTATAAAATAATGTTAAAAAATCTGGGAAAAAAATTAACACACAAAATGTACGTATGAATTTTATTTCACACGTGTGAAATAAAATTCATGATTACGTTAAAATGACAGTTGAAATAGCCTGCTTCATAATTAAAGATCTGTTTTCTCATGTTACAAATAAAACGAGTGCTACGTAGTACAACATGACTATCCATTTTACTGCAGCTAAAAGCTTGTTTCTCTTGCCACATTAACCTTGTTCCTGTGTGTAACAGCTTCAGGCAACACATCGTGATGAGCCACACAAAACTCATGGCAAAGAATACGAAAGAGGTAACCAAACATTGAAATGAAGCAAAAATTACGTTGAAAAATTCTGTTTTAAAATATGCAGAACAAACTATTTTATTACGTTATTTTCCCTTTTTTCCCCACCTCATATAATAATAATAATAACTTTATTAAAGCGTTGTGAGTATATTATCTTTAATTTATTTTCTAACTGTAATATTTTTCTTTTTTTTTTTTAAGTTTTTACTGACTTTCTTAATGTTCATGAAGACCAAATTCAGCGTAAACTTTACTTCTCATTTATTAAATCAACAAAAACCGTCAACATTTTTACATTTTCAACAAATTTAAGATGTCCTAAAAAAATATTTTTAAACCTTTAGTCAAAGAATCTTACCCTTACAGCTTACTAAACCTTGAGCATATACTTGTAAAACATTTGTTTTAAGTTTAAAATGCGAATCACGTTATGTGGTGGGAAAAAAAGTACGACGTTTAGGATGGAACGATAAAAACTCTACGAAAAAGATTCTCACAGGAGAAATGATGAGTGCTGTTTGTAAGGCGTCGGTTATTTGAAATAATAATTATATTAAATTACAATGTTAATAAATATTTAAAGGAATATTTGAAAATAAAAATCTCCTCTGATAGTAAAAATTTTAATACATATTTAGCTTATTTTAGAGTCGAATATATTTGTACATCTTATTTATATTTAAACTCAGCCAATGGAAAAAAAATCTAAAGTTGATTTAAAAATCCTTTTGTTAATATAAGTCTCATTGGATATATAAATATAAATAAATATTTATTTTATCTGGACTTCAATTTTTAAAGGAATTGGTAGGGAGTAACTTTTTTTTTTCGCTTTGCTTTGGCATCTTCATAATTATAACCTCAATGTGGATCAGTTTTGATGAAAGTCGATTATTTCATGTAAAAAGACAAAATAAAACCTTATATATATTAATATTTTCAATTTTAAACGAAGTGATTTTAATATATTAGCTTTTTTATTTAATATACTTTTTTAACGTCGCTATTTTTTTTTTAATATTTTACGTGATATGAATTCAAATAAAGTAGCTGCTTCTACATTTTTATATTTCTATACCTACAATTTTATTTCAATTTTATTATTTTTATTACATTTTCATATCTCAATTTTTAGGACTTTAATTTGACGTTACATAACTTTTTACTATACAGTATTATAAAACTGAACGCATTGAGACGAGTTTGGTTATACTACATTTATGTGGACATAATATCTTTTTTGCAACATATATTTTATATTTATAGAGAGCGTCGTATACTATAGTATTATCCGTAATATAAATTTATATTAAAAATGCTGCAAACTAAAAAAAAAAAAAAAAAAAAAGTAGACCCAATTTAATTGACAGTAATTACATGTAATTTAATTACTTTCAGTACATTAGTAGAATGGTTTTCGTTGAATTGAATAAACTTTTTTGTGTACGTGATGACAAGCAGGCAATATATATTCTTGCAAATTCTGGTTTGAAAGAGAGAAGAACTCTATAGTGAGAAGACCATAACTTGAAAACGTTGGCAAGTAGCCAGTGCGTGCCTTGAACAATAAGTTTCTCCATGGCAGAGATCGAATATCTATCATCACTTCTGCTTTCTCTCCAACTTGCATATCAGAGATATCACTCTCGTGTCACAGCAAAAACACGACAGCAGATATGTATAATGCTTTGTTTTTATTATTATTTTTGTTATACATTAACAAAAAGCACAAAAAATATCACTATATTAATAAATATAGATAAATAAAAAAGAATAAATAAATGTATGAAATAATAAATGAAAATAATAAGTAAAATAATACAAACTATATAATAAATTTAAAAAAAAAAAAAAAAAAAAATGGGAAAAAAAGAAAGGAAAAAAAAAAAGACCCTTGAAGATAGGCAACAATTGTGCCAGATATGTTGTGCGGAATTGCATAAGCTACAGGATAACTTCCAGAAACGGACATTTCTTTTATATTCTGATAAGCGAATATTAACCTAGAAAATTCATGCTCGCGGCAGCTTTGCTTATCAAATGCTACATTGCATCTTGGTCCCCTTCTATGCGTACGCGTACATTAGAAAAACAATGCTGCGCGTGTATAGTGTCAGTGTGTAAGAGATGAAAAAATATGGAGATCAAGATATCATCAGTCTTTCTGGATCCTTTTTTTTTTTTTTTTTTTTTTTTTTTTTGACAGAAGTAGGGCGCGACGTCACGCAACACGTGTTTTCCAGCTGCTTGGAGTGTGCAATTGTATTATTTAATATGCTTTCAGCAAGAGAGTAGAGTAGTAATGAACCATGGAAAGAGTACATAATATATTGTACATTAATGTAATTAGGTATAACCAAAACTTGAGTGCAAAACTTGTTTTGACTTTATGACAATAAATTAACATATCATGATCTTACAAAGTTAAAATTAATAATAATTTTTTGCATATATACATAATATATTTATATACAAAAAATAACAGATTGTATATAGAAAAGCTGAAACTAAGTTAATTTATTAGTAGTTTAATACATACTTTCCCGAAAATTTGTGCAGTGCTTTTTACTGTCGAGTCAAATTATGTTATATAAAAAAAAAAAGAAAAAAAAAAATCTCTAACTATTGAGCGGCTAGTCCACCATCCATGCATATTTACGCTTTACGCAGCCATTTATTTCGGCTTGGGGTTTGAATATTTTCTCAGTTGCTTGAGTTAAAATGTGACCGCTAATTAAAAGCTTATCTTACTCCCTTCCCAACCATCTGTTTCTATGTATTTCTTTCTATAAATAAGTTTAGTAACTATCCATAGGTGTGCCATTATGTGAAAGAGTAATTAACAGTGAGTCAGTTACTTTGTGTTGTAATATAATTCATAATTTTAAAAAAATGCTGTGCAACGTGAAGCAGTGTAATAATAATCATATAATTCCTTGCAAATAACTGCTTAGGCAATGAGAAATTACAAGAAATAAAAATAAAACAAAATGTTATATTATTTATAGAATTTATTTCACATTTATTTATATAGATATAAATAAGATATACATGGCATACATTCAATTATAATTTTGTTAACATGGCATATTATTTTGCAAAGCACATCACAACAATATAGCAAGATTGTAAATTAGCTGCTACTTTTACAGAATATTAAGACTTGCTTAATGTTTAGGAATAATGGGAAGATTTTAATTACACCAATTATAAAAACTGACAATATTATATTGTTTATATAATTTTTTTTTATATATATAATTTATAAAAGCATTCACTAGCCATGTAAATCATTAAATTGGAATAAATTATTTTCTAATTATTATTTAGTTATATTATACATTAAAATAGCAGCTCTAATAAAGTTTTTTTTTTTTTTTTTTTTTTTTTTTTTTTTTTTTTTTTTTTACATTAATATTGATATGAATCAGGAAATCAGCAAGCACAAACCATGTAATTGTAATATTTAAATTTAGGTCACAGAAAATGCAATTAAAAAAAAAAGTATATTCACACACAAAGAACTTAATTTATTACTGAATACCACAGGAATGGTAAGTACTTCCTGGTTTCGCTTCCCTCATTTTTTAATTTCTTTTTTAGTAAAATGGCCAAAGTATAATTTTACCATTAGGAGCTGCCATATTAAAAATCATCACTTAATAAAATAAATATTTCATGTAAATATAAACAATTCTAATATCAACATTGAGCATTACATTAATGTGCCATAAACATTTGAATATGTATACTTTCTGTTTGATATACAAAGTTTGACAAATAATTTTTCATGCATTTGTAAACAAACAAAAATATTTTTAAGATTGACAATTAATTTTGAAAGAAAGAAAAAAGTCTAAAGTTAGTCAAACTTTCAAAGTTAATAATTTATCACTCTAATACCAAATTGTTAGCTAAACTGCACTGATATCTACACACAAAAATGTGTGTTTTAAAGCAGCAAGTTCTTCTGTTTCTGATTATTACATTATAAGATATGGCACAACAATGTGAGAAAATAATATAGAATATCAGTAAAACAAACAAACAAATAAGAAAATCATGCCTTTAAAATAATTTACATCTAAAGCAAGTCTGAATATTTCTTACAATTCAAATGGCAAGATTTCAGGAGAACCTAGTCAATGTACAATTTATACAGTTTAAAAATTGCATTATTATTACAGTATTATTATTATTAATTTTTTATGAAACCCAAGGTTCATTTAATTTCAGGTTAAGTCAGTTTTTACAATAGACGTAAGATTCTGCATAAAAAGTCATATTTTTACTACATTTAAAATATATTGATTTACGTAGAATCTTATATTCATTGTAAATACAGCTTATGGCTCAAAGACATTATATTACCAAATTGTTACAATGAATTCTTATGTTAAAAATGTATATGAACCAGTTACTAATTACTAGAGGCATGTTTTTCTTGTATTCTGTGCACCTCAGCAAGCCAAATGAAGGCTGCTATAATAGACAAAGAGAGACTGAAATAGATTTAGACATGGAGATATCAACACAAATACAACAACACTACATTAGGTAGAGAAATGGTTACCTAGATCAATGACACAAGCTGTATACATTAAAGAAGAAAAATAGAAATTTTTATTTTTATTTAATAACAAATCCATGCAAATAATATAAAGCTTTTTCATGTTAATTTTCAAACAAATTTGAAAAAAGAAAATGCTAAAGAGCTTGTCAAATGTTAAAATTGTATTTTTTTCAAAAGAGAAAGTAAATTTTGTTAATAAAGAGATTAATATAAATAAATTAAATTATATATATATTTTTTTAATATCAAATTTAAATACTTATTGTTGTACTTAATTTGGAAATGCTTGGTGGGTAATTTGACTAGCTGTGTCATATTTATGAATTGTGTTCACGTAAAAACATTTTTACATACATGCATCTGTTGACACTGTTTTCTCTTGCAAGTAGTATCTCATTTCACAATGAATCTGTATATGTTTAAATATGTACACTGGCCCCAAACAAAACTGACCGCTTGCATTAAAGTTTCCCCATATATGTGTTGGTAACCATTGCCGAATTCACTCATTGGCCAAAATAAGTGACCTTGTTGTGGAGTGGTTTTGCGTTTTTGCCAAGATCCGAAATTTGTTACTTGTGCATCGTGATTTTGATCACGTCACGGAGTGGTTTTTATTAAAATCCCCTTCGCGACGTGGCTATTGTAATTTGCTCAGATCGCGGACTGGCAAATACATTTTAATCAGTTTGCAGAGTGGCTTTTTGATAATTGCCATGCTGCAGAGAGGTCATTAGACAGATTACTGCTTCGATCAGACATTTTTGAGGCTAATGTACATCACTTATTTCATTTTCATCAATGATCGAGACGAAAAGTTAATTTTATTCAGACAACAACTGTGAACACAACTCTAAAGATCTACGTAAATATAACATAAAAATAATTAATGAGATTCAGATCGAATTTTGATTATAAAACAGTAATGGCACACATACTAAAAAGCAAATTTTTATTTGTATATAAATGTTTTAAATCTAATTATATTTATTTATGTACCACTATTATATTAATATACATAAGAATGCTTTAAGAATGTGTTCTATAAATATTTAAAAAAAAATACTTAAAACATTCTTTGAATTAAATTACAATATCCACCAATATAATATCATATAGTTAAGGTACATAATGTTTTCTTCTAACCCGTTATTATTATTATTTTTTATAATTACACCCAAACCAATCTAATTTACTATTAATAATAATAAAAATATATTTACTTATAACCTGATATGGCCAATACTAATACTTTTATTGTGAAAGATTCTGTGAGCATGAATTTATACATAACACACTTAAGTGATATTTTTTTAGACCAAATTATTTTTATTTTTCTCTTGTTTTTAAGAAATATATATGAACACTGTATTAAATTATTGATTTTTTTAATCAATATCTGTAAATGCATCCGAGGTTTACCAAATTTTAACTAGTTTATTTGTGATACAAAAGCAATCCTCAGATATAATGGTGATAAAATGTATACTGCTTATCTAAGAAGCAATTTTTTACACCTCAAGAATTTTAGTGGAATGTCAAAACTTGAAGCCACAAAGTTAACTTTCTTATTACAACTTTATAATGCTATAAAATTATAAACTATAACGGCCTAGAAAATATAATATGGGAGTTGTTTTTAAAGGACTTAAGTTTTAACTACCATTTTGTTATTAAGACAAAACTTAAAATTGAGATTACATGCTCATTAAAAAAAAAAAAAAAAAAAAAAATGTATCTAATTAAACGACTTCTCCCTCTCTAGTTTCAGTAGTTAAGATGTCAGGGGTCTGAGGTATGATAGTTTGAGCAGGACTTTTGTTACCACCTTCTAGTAACTTAAGTGCCTGCTCATACTGCTCAATGAAATTAGAATCAACCTCGCGTAAGCTGTGCAGGAATTGTTCACGTTCAGTGGGTCCCCAGCCTACAGCCCAATCACGGAACAATTTGATACGACACTGGAAGAGACTTGGAGGACGAAGTGACATATCAGCCAGGCCATTGACTTGACAGGAGTTAGCTGCAAAGCTGTGAGCTAAAACTGTGACAAAATCACCACGCTGCATTTCACTCCACTCAGCAAACCATGTGAGCATGTAGCGGATTTGGGCATCGTTGGTATAGCGAGTCTCGCTGCTACTCATTGTGCTTCAAGACTTGACAGATGAACAAATAAACTATGTAGCTCTGCCTCTGTCCAAGCTTCAGACCACTTTGAGAATAAACGTAGCTGACAATCAAATGTTGATGGACTTGCACTTTGTAGAGATAAACTACAAAGAAGCTGAAACATAAAGTGAAATTCATGAAAATCTTATGTATGTAAAATAACAACACTTTTTTTTTTTTTTTTTTACACAGAGTGTGCACTGTAGTTTTAATAATGTACGTACACCAGTATGTTTTCTTCAACTTGTATGTATTACTAATGCACAATGTGATTTATGTACCACATAATTATCATAAATGATAAATATGATAATTTAAGTACAGTATATAGTTATCGGCTGACCACAGTTATTGGCAGATTGAGATTTATTCAGTGAACCTCAGTTTTTGTTCTCGTAGATTAATCTGCGAGAAAAAAATCCTGATTTGCCAATAATGATGTAGTTCCATACATTGAAATTTAAATACATTTCTTCACGAGGGATATATTTCTTACATGGAGCGTTGAAGTTAAATTACTACACTAGAAAAGTGTTTATAAAAATATATACAGTACAGTACCCGAACAGATAACGTTGAGTGACGTATATACCTCAACACTTTGATTTAACAATGCACTAATGTTTATGTATGTATAATGTAATGCATGCATATACTGTATGTATGTTACTGACAAGTACATATATGTATGCATAAGTAACACATTAATAAACGTATGTACTTATGAAACTGTACTCGCGAATAGTACATACGTTAAGTAAAAAATAAACCTCTGAAGCAACGATATGCTGATCCTATTTTGGTTGTGTGTACAAATAGTAAGCACCAATCGCTGCAAATGTAATGCAATCTTTGAGTGGGTGGGCGTTGTTTGTTTAGACCCTACGTGAAATTTATCAAGGACATTAATGATTTAATTATATGTAATTAAAAATTTGACATTTGTATTATTTATCAATGCATACAAACCTCCTCTATCTCGGTACAGGTTGCAGAAGGAGATAATTTTTCTTTTAAATGCTCTAGGAACGCTGATCTATGAGCGGGAGACCAGTTGTGAAACCAGCTGAGTAAGCACCTTTGCTGTTGTTCGTTTAACAGCGGCCGCATACCATTCTATCCAGCTAGTATATCACATATAAATACACTTTATATACTGTTAAAAAGGATATTATTATTATTAGCGGCACTTACCATAAATTAATAACAGTTTACCGGATGCAAACGTCCGCACATGACAAACCACTGACAGCCCTTGACCTTCGACAACAGATTTTGTTGTTGCTATTCGTTACTCACATATTTCAACGTCAGCACGCAAGAGAGGGAAATTTATCAAAGAATTCAAAACTTGCCACGCGCCCTACAAAAGGCCTATGCCGAGGCCTATATATTTTCTTGCACCAAAAGGCGCCTTCGGCCTTTGCCCCACGCTGAATAGCAAAAATGGGAAGAAGTCTAATTTATAGCCAATAAATTGATAATCATAATATCATAATCTTATTATGCACACGTAATCGTATAATATGAAGAAATAAATAAAAATTGTATGAGAATAACAGCGCGCACATTAAATTAATTTAATATCTACAATATTGTCTTATAATATCATTTTTCATAACAGCTAGACCTGGTACAGACGATTGTAAAATAATATATTTTACCATTTAAATCCAGGGTGATTTTTCTCATAAGAATAACACGCCAACACGCGAATAACATTGCAAATTTAGCGCGAGTTTTTCAATAGTAAAATATATTAACACAATTAATCGTACTGTATCGTGTGTAGTTATACGTATAAACTATTGTACATTATAATTTATAATATAATATACTATTATACTGTAAGAATATAGTACTATCCTATATATATATATATATATATATATATATATATATATATATATATATATATATATATATATATATATATAATATATATATATATATATATATATATATAAAAAAAGACAGGGCTGCAACTTCAGTTTGCATTATTGCCCATTCCAAATTATTTCAATTCCATGTAAAACGACCTTATATACAAATGTATTATGTTTGACTGTAGGAGAGTGGAAATAAAGATATTTTGAATTTGAATTTAAACGAAATTAAATAATTAAACATTAAAATCTCACAGGTACTCAAAATACTCTGCACACACGAAAATAACTGTTGGTGAAAAAATTGTATCAATAAGGTATCAATGTATAATGTAACGACACTATACATCGATCTATCTCTCTTTTGTCGAGTTACATACATATACATAATATGTATATCATGATATACATAATAAATCATAGATATTATTGTGACGCTATAATCCCTTTCGGGGTAAGCCAACAGCACAGATGTTTTATCCTGACCCAGTGATAGACCTCCACAACTTCCTATCCTGACATACTTCACTTGCTTCCTCCAGTCTCATACCTTGTTTCATACATTTCCTTTTGCATTTCATACTGCGTACATTCTTAATATTTTTCAAACATCTTCCAACCACCTCAGACCATGATGTTTCAGGTCTGCCTCTATCTCTCCTTCCATCCACTCTACTATGAAATACCTGCTTTGCTATTCTTTCATCACCCATCTCTCAACATGACCAAACCACCGTAATACACTGTTCTCATACTTCTCAGTCACAGTTTCTTTTACTCCGAGGTACATTGTGTAGGTATATTGAGTAAAATAAAATAGTTTGTTTTGAAAATTATATTTATTATTACAACTTTTCAGACTAAAATTTAAATATAAAAAAAAGTGTATACAAATAATACTAAAAAATATTGAGATAATTTTTTAACAAAAGTTGGTTCAAAATATTTTTTACAGCGGGGGAAAAGAAAAAAAAATTATGCTTTGAACAAATTCACATTTAAAATTTTATCTTTCTCATTCTCAACACAATTATAACAATCAACTGAAAAAAAAAAAAAAAAAAAAAAAAAACATAAAGGGAATGAGGAAATGAAGAAAAGGAAAAGGTTTATTTTTAGCATTTTTTTTTTTTAATATAAAAGGGGATGATAGATTAATTATGATTCTACTTATAACATAAACTGTACATTTTTCAATTTTATCCTCTAATTTTTAAATGGTAATTCCAAATGTAGCACCAATAAATTTATAATAAAATTAACACATATATTAATTAACTAAATTTAACCTAAAATGAAATGAACACAAAAATTATATCATCATAATCATAAATTTTTAATAACAAATTCAAATGCACCATTTTGAAATTAATTTATAAAACAATAATAATAATATTTCTCCAACAAAAATAATAATTTTTTTATATTTTTTACAAGGCAATGATGCATTTGTATAGTTTTATGGCCTTACATTTAACAATAACTTATGAATTAACTTAACTTAAAAAAAAAAATCATTTTAATTTACAAAGATGGAATGAGCATTTGTATTTTTATATTAATGAATTTTCTCTTTTTCTTTATTTCTCTGTATATTTAGGTGACAATTAAATTCTAATTTTAACTTAATATAGAGCTATACAATCTACAGACTAACAAAAAGTAGTAATAAATAAAGTTATCATTGTTTTTGTGTCATTATTATTAAGCATTAAATCTAATTAGCTAAATCATTGGAGCTAAACTAGTTTATACTTTTAACTACATTTATATGAAATTTACACATTACTGTCATAGAATTTAAAATTTAAATAACATACATAAATTTATTTATTACACAAAATAAGACTACTTAAAATTAAATCCGTAACACAATTATAATATAGTTAAAAAATAAATAGGTAAATTGTCAATGTTATTATCACCTAGAAATAAAAAAAAAAAAGAAAAAAAAAAAAAAAAAAAAGAAAGAAAAGAAAGAAAAAGAAAAGAAAACAAGAAAATGCACTATTATAAAAACAACATGTGCTGCTCAATCATGGAAGGACTAGCGTATTGGTCTCACGAGCGTCGTCTACTACTGCTGTTCTCTAAGTGTGGTCCATACAATGGCAGTTGACCAGCTTCTGTGCAGGAACGACAACAGAAGCGAGCATAGTATTGATGTGTACAGTAATGAGCCTTTACAATCAGCTTGCAGTTGGCAAACAATGGTTTGTCCGTGCAGTTTGGATGTATTGTTTGTCCTGAAACCAATCAGTGTCATCAGTCACTTTTTTTTACATCTCTCTATAAATTATTATTAATTGTTGTTAAAGGATTTGAAAAAAAAAAAAAAAAGAAGAAGAAGAAGAGGAGGAGGAGGAGGAGGAGGAGGAGGAGGAGGAGGAGGAGGAGGAGGAGGAGGAGGAGGAGGAGGAGGAGGAGGAGGAGGAGGAGGAGGAGGAGGAGGAGGAGGAGGAGGAGGAGGAGGAGGAGGAGGAGGAGGAGGAGGAGGAGGAGGAGGAGGAGGAGGAGGAGGAGGAGGAGGAGGAGGAGGAGGAGGAGGAGGAGGAGGAGGAGGAGGAGGAGGAGGAGGAGGAGGAGGAGGAGGAGGAGGAGGAGGAGGAGGAGGAGGAGGAGGAGGAGGAGGAGGAGGAGGAGGAGGAGGAGGAGGAGGAGGAGGAGGAGGAGGAGGAGGAGGAGGAGGAGGAGGAGGAGGAGGAGGAGGAGGAGGAGGAGGAGGAGGAGGAGGAGGAGGAGGAGGAGGAGGAGGAGGAGGAGGAGGAGGAGGAGGAGGAGGAGGAGGAGGAGGAGGAGGAGGAGGAGGAGGACAGGATAGGAGACACTAGCAAGGGCTTTACCATAGTAAAGAGAGCCCCATATTTTGGTAAAAAATTTGCTAGCATACGATAAAACTAACACATTGGAAGTAAATCGGGCATTGCTGAAATATTTCCAATATGTTAGTTTTTTATATCTGCACTAGCAAGATTTTCACCGAACTATGGGACTCTCTTCATTATGGTAAGGCCCTTGCTGGTTTCTACTATCCTTCTCTTTCAAATTTTTTATCATACCTGACCAAGATGGTTTATTTTCTTTAATATATCTCATTAATAATAATGGAAGAAAGTACAGAACAAATGGATCTGAGAATAAATGTTGGGAAAACTAAAGTAATGGTATTTGGTGGAGAAAATGATGATGGAAATGAGTTCACACTGAATGGAGAAAAGCTGGAAAGAGTGAAAGAGTTTGTATATTTGGGAAGATTATATCAAGAGAATGGAAGTATAGATGGGGAGATTGAGAGGAGAGTGGCGGCAGGTAGGAAAGTATAGTTGGCAGCATGGCAGGATTGGCCAAGAGTGATGCTTTATCAAACAAAGCAAAACTTGCAGTGTACAATTCTGTCTTATTCCCAACTATCTGATATGGTTCTGAATCATGGGTATGTCAGAGTAGGCATATGAGTAGGGTGAATGCTGTTGGTATGAGTTTTCTTAGAAGTATGTGTGGTAAAACAAGATTAAAAAGGGTAAGGAATACTTGGGTGATGGAGAAATGTGGAGTAAAAGAAACTGTGACTGAGAAGTATGAGAACAGTGTATTACGGTGGTTTGGTCATGTTGAGAGAATGGGTGATGAAAGAATAGCAAAACAGGTATTTCATAGTAGAGTGGATGGAAGGAGAGATAGAGGCAGGCCTAAAACATCATGGTCTGAGGTGGTTGGAAGATGTTTGAAAAATATTAAGAATGTACGCAGTATGAAATGCAAAAGGAAATGTATGAAACAAGGTATGAGACTGGAGGAAGCAAGTGAAGTATGTCAGGATAGGAAGTTGTGGAGGTCTATCACTTGGTCAGGATAAAACATCTGTGTCGTTGGCTTACTCCGAAAGGGATTATAGCGTCATGATATGTATGTATGTATGTAATAATAAAGATGTGTAACATTTAAAGAAATGTGTATTCAGTGTCAAATTCCATAAAAAAATTAGGGATTATTGTTAAAATAATATTGATACACAAATATTTTACCTTCCACTTTAATTTCAATAGAGCTAATAGCTGAAGTATATTGGTTGTATGCTTCACATCTGTATGTTCCTGAATCACCACTCTCTGATCTTAAGATTTGTAGTCGATGACCCTCTGAAATTTAAAATATATTTTTTACCTATGAGCTACAAAATCATTCAAAGTTTGTCTAATAATGAAGTATGAAATGCACATTAAATGACAGTATAATTTTAGGTACTATAGAATAATGTTCTAGTTATTGAAGTAAAAACATAGTTCAATTTATCAATTTATTATTGAATATTTCACTTGACACAATTATTTCCACAATTTGCTGTCCTAAACTTTTATGCCTTGTTCATCATACCTGTAATTTGTATTCTCTCTGAGGATTCAAGAATTTCATCATTCTTAAACCACTGTACTCTTGGGATTGGGTAGCCATCTTCACTGCAGACAATCTCTATGCTTGAGCCAATACCATACATGTTTCTTGCTGATGTAATGTTCACACTCACAGGAACTGTGGAATAAGAAAATTTAGTATTTATTTTGTGTAAATTCAATACAGTAATAAACGTGCTGCAGCAAAAATGGCAGCACATATAAGACTAAAAGTCATATTGCAACTCATTTTATGTGTCTGTTTTATTCAATGACAACTGTTGATTTATTATTATACTGTACCTATTTATTTACGCAGTGTGTTGAAAAAAAAAAATGCTAACACAAAAATTTCATTGCAAGATGAATGCAACTTTACTTTGCATTTGAATCCTGATTCAGATAAGATTTTATTTTAATAAATTTACTTACTCTAGAATTTAGTTACAAATTTTATGTTAACAAAGTTTCATTAGATTAAATATTATTCAAATTTCAATTACTGTAGTTAGTCGTTAAATAATTCCACCATCATGCATATAAAAAGCTTGGTAAAATTCATGCTTTAAATTTTAAATATTTAATTACATTTTAAACCCATGCTTAAATTATATAAAGTTTGAAAATATTATATACAGTACTGTGGTTAAACATTTATACACATTTACAATTTGTTTTGGTCAGTATCTGTACAGTACCTGAAATGCAACTTACCAGTAACAGGTGCATTAGGATCATACACAGGTGGCTGGGGCTGCTCAGGTGAGGGTCTAACAGGGGATTCAACAGGGGGAACATATTGGGGAGGAGGTCTTGTTGGAGGTTGAACTTGAGTGGGACTTGAAGGTGCAACTAGGTAAATATTAAATTGAGAATTTTCAGGAGTGGAATATGAGGGACCCACAGCTTTCACAGTAAGAGTCCATGATGTTGCTTTACCAATACCATTGTATGCTTGACATACATATGGTCCAAGGTCTCGCAATTCTACAGTTGTTAATAGCAAAGAGAAATCTCTTCTCTGCTCATAACGTTCAGATGCAAAAGGTAAGATCCTCTCTCCCCTCCACCAGGTTACTGTGGGCCTTGGCCAGCCCACAGCATAACATTGCAATACAGCAGGTGCACCTAGCTGTACCACCACAGATTGTTCTTCTCCTATCACCTCTGCCGCTCGCTGGGTAGGGTCTATAACATGCAAACATGCCAAAAACCTTTTTTTTTTCACCATGCACCCACACTTTCAACATATCAAAACAATGCAAGTAATTTGTAGTGCTCAGCTATTAACATGCAAATATTGCTTTATTACATTTTAGTTCATGTTCAATATTAAATATATGTAAATTATACTAAATTACCACACCAATAGTTAGTAAAAATCAAATACGTACCAAGCAAACATCATATTTACTTTAAAGGCGTAGAACACCTTGAACAAAAAAGTTGTGTAATATCCCAACAAACCTAAAAACCAACGTTGATTTGATCGGAGTCATTTATTTCTAATTTATTTTCCATTAACAAAATGACGCTGGTGGTCACTGACGTCACAGCTCGCTTGTTTTACATGCGCATAAACCGGGCAAGCTGTGACGTCAGTGATCGCTAGTGTCATTTTGTGAATGGAAAATAAATTAGAAATAAATGACTCCGGCCAAATCAACGTTGATTTTCAGGTTTGTTAGGATATTATGCAACTTTTTTGTTCAAGGTGTTCTACGCCTTTAAGTGATTGATAAATATTCAATCCATTATTGTACAGTAAATTTCTTCCCTTAAATAATAACTTAAAGTGAAGTAATATTTATCTGGTTTTTAAGTAGTATTTAGTTGAAAATACTCCGCAAACAAAAGCCAATATTATCGCCCTCATGCAGGCCAGTATTAGTGCACTCACCAGTGACGATTAGCCTGATTTCTCGCACTGCAGGTCTTCCCACACCATTGTCTGCAGTGCAAGTATATGCTCCTCCATCTTGACGGAACACGCCAATGATCTGCAGTGAGCCATCCAACAGAAGTTTGTGTCTACCTGCTGAACCATCAATCTGAAAACACAATAATGCAAATCAAAAACATAATAAACTGTAACAGTTATTCACACTAAAATAATAATAAAAATAAATGAATATTATAAAATATCAACACAATTCTAAGTATTATAATTGGGAGAATTGCAAAAATAGTATTTCATATGGATAGCAAGTAGGAGAGGAAGGCATAACACCATGGACTGAAATAGTTATATATATAAAAAAAAAAAAAAAAGTTCATAGTATGAGGTGCAAAAGAAACTGTATGAAGCAAATAAATGACATAAGGGAAGATTGTCAGGATAGGAAGTTGTGGAGGTTAATCACTAGTGTTGGCTTACCCCAAAAGTGTCATGAAATAAATGTACTAAATTAAATGTTAAAACTTATATCAAATTACTAACCAGGGTGTTTTCTTTCCTCCATGTGATTGATGGGATGGGTGAACCATGTACCAGGCACCTGAGTGTTGTGTAGCTACCCTCCTCCACACTGATCTCTGGGTCAGGAACTTGGATACTTGGAGGAGAAACTGAAAAAACAATTGAAAATCAACCAAAACAAAATTTATATTCTAATTAGATTGTAATCAAGTATAGTATAAATAAACTTCTTCTTCTTCTTCTTCTTCTTTTTTTTTTTTCATTTAAAGTGATATGATCTTTATTTATTTATTCATTTATTGCATCATTATACATTGTAAACATAAAAATATTAACAAAATAAAACATAATTTGATCTTAGTATGATACTTACTGTACGAGGTGACATGAGAAGGTCCCTGAGTTGTTAGAGCCTCAGGATGCACAGGTGAGGCTAAAGGTGCTACACAGTTGGTTCCACATCCATTGAAGCAGCACTTGAGTTCTCCACCACAGTCAGAGTCTACCTGACATACCTGGTCACACTCTTCACCATCTCCTGGCTCTGGACACACTCCTGGCTTCTCAACTGTAAGTGAAATACATGTCAGGAAAATATTGATACAAATATCTGAACCATAGATTACTGGTTCATTAAAACAAGGTGATATCTGTGGAAGAAGTTTCAATTTTTGTTTTTGTAAATGCTAAACAAAAAAAATAATAATAATAATAATGTTTATTCTGATGATTATTTACAATTATTGATTATAGAAGCAAAGAATTACCAACACTATTTTTGACCAATTTTTTAAGTAAGAAACTATTGAGATTAAAGTATTATTCACATGACGCGTAAATTTGACGTGCGTTGACGCGCGTAACAAAGTTGGAACAATGTAAACAAATAGAGCCGTTCACATGGTTTTTGAAAATTACATGTGAATGGCTCCATTTGTTTACATTGTTCCAGCTTTGTTACGCGCGTCGACGCACATAGACTCGCGTTAAATTTACGCGTCATGAGAATAATGCTTAAGACATAATTTTAAAATAATGCAATTTTTTAAAACAATCGTTTTTGTAAACAAGTTATGAAAATAGTAAATAACGTAGACTTTTGTTTTCTATTTATTATGCTGAATGCAGTAAAAATAGTTTAAACACA
Organism: Ecdyonurus torrentis; assembly: GCA_949318235.1. NCBI lineage: Eukaryota > Metazoa > Arthropoda > Insecta > Ephemeroptera > Heptageniidae > Ecdyonurus > Ecdyonurus torrentis. The sequence continues at coordinate 11,791,744 of OX439129.1, forward strand.
GCAATTAATTTTAAAGCATTAATGATCGTGGCCTTGACTTACTGAGCCTGCAGACAGGTCTGTACTGAGGTGAGTCTCCTGAGCGATGAACGTCTACTGAACACCGCGTGCCAGGTGGACATGAGTATCCATGACATGGTTCATTGCATTTACATCTCTCACAGTTATCCGAGTCCACCCAACGCTGCATTCCATATGTACATTGAACTTGACTGAGAATTTCACACTCATTCTGGGCGCTTGCACAATTTACCGATCCTTCTCCTGAAAAAAAAAAAGCTTGATTAACTAATGTAAGTAAACAAAATCAACAGAAAAAAAAGGAATAAGACTCTAATTAGAAATATCTGAAAATATGCAGGGACTATGTCACCATAGGAAGCAGCGCTAGTATAAAAATCTCAAAAGAAATTTTGTAGGAAAAAAAATACATCAACAGTGATTTTTGAGATGTAACATTAAGCAAGAGAGAGAGAGAGAGAGAGAGAGAGAGAGAGAGAGAGAGAGAGAGAGAGAGAGAGAGAGAGAGAGAGAGAGAGAGAGAGAAAGAGAGAGAGAGAAAACGCGCCTCAATATATACATACATACATACATATCATGACGCTATTAATCCCTTTCGGGGTAAGCCAACAACACAGATGTTTTATCCTGACCCAGTGATAGACCTCCACAACTTCCTATCCTGACATACTTCACTTGCTTCCGCCAGTCTCATACCTTGTTTCATACATTTCCTTTTGCATTTCATACTGCGTACATTCTTATTTTTCAAACATCTTCCAACCACCTCAGACCATGATGTTTTAGGCCTGCCTCTATCTCTCCTTCCATCCACTCTACTATGAAATACCTGCTTTGCTATTCTTTCATCACCCATTCTCTCAACATGACCAAACCATCGTAATACACTGTTCTCATACTTCTCAGTCACAGTTTCTTTTACTCCACATTTCTCCAACACCCAAGTATTCCTTACCCTATCTAATCTTGTTTTACCACACATACTTCTGAGAAAACTCATACCAACAGCATTCACCCTACTCATATGCCTACTCTGACATACCCATGATTCAGAACCATATACGATAGTTGGGAGTAAGACAGAATTGTACACTGTAAGTTTTGCTTTGTTTGATAAAGCATCACTCTTGGCCAATCCTGCCATGCTGCCAACTACTTTCCTACCTGCCGCCACTCTCCTCTCAATCTCCCCATCTATACTTCCATTCTCTTGATATAATCTTCCCAAATATACAAACTCTTTCACTCTTTCCAGCTTTTCTCCATTCAGTGTGAATTCATTTCCATCATCCTTTTCTCCACCAAATACCATTACTTTAGTTTTCCCAACATTTATTCTCAGATCCATTTGTTCTGTGCTTTCTTCCAACCTATCAATCATCTCTTGCAATTCTTCCTCACTCTCAGCCACCATCAACGCATCATCAGCGTACAACAACATCCACACCATTAACAAACCTACGTTTACTCCACTTCCATACTTTTCAGCCAACTTTATACATTTATCCATGAAAATATTGAATAACCACGGCGACATCACACATCCTTGCCTAACGCCTCTACCCACTTTAAACCACTCACTCAACTTTCCGTTTACTCTCACACATGCCTTACTACCTGCATACATGGCTTTCACACCCTCAAGTAACTTCCCTCTCACCCCATATTCATCTAATACACTCCACATCATACTTCTGTTCACTCGATCATATGCTTTCTCTAGATCTCAATATATAAGACCTAAAAATATATAAAATATATATAAAATATAAATTATATATTATAATATATTGATATATATATTATATATATTTATATATATATAAAATATTTAAATATAGACTATATATAAATATAAGCCTTTGAAATATAAGACATCAGGAAGCAAGGGGTGTATGCTTGGAGATGAATATAAATTGTGCAAATAAGACCAAAGAAAAGCAGTTCCAATTTTGACATTTTGACCCTTAAAAAAAGTGCAAAGTGGAGTAACAAATTGAAGCAAAAAGTGCAACCCAAATCCTCCTTCTCTTGCTGTGCAGTGCAGTATATAGCAGTGATGGTGCAATATATAACATGGCTTACTAGTGACTTCTGCACAATAATGCTGACAAGTCTCAATTTTTACGAAGTGATTACGATTGCCAGCACAACCAGTGTAGATGAATGGTAAACACTGCCTTTCATTAGAATTGTAATAAAACCGTTTTAAAGTGTCATTACAGCTACCAACATCCACAGGAAGTCTACAAATTGCTGTAGAGTAGAATATTAATACAACATTTCTGTCTTCATTGTTATGTTTTTATTCTATTATTAACAGTGCTGTTCAAAATTAAAAATATTTATTTTTAACATGGGATTTAAGTAACTACTATTTTTAATCTAATTTAATTAATTTACAATATAAAGTGAATGTAATATGTTTTTGACACCTATATATATATATATATATATATATATATATATATATATATATATCCTATATATATATATATATATATATATATATATATAGGTGTATATATATAACTTCATATACATAACGTTGTTATGGAGTGTTTATAACCTATAACTACATGTGTGCTATTAGTGACCAAACCAACAATATTAAATAATCTCATGCGCTTCATCTGAGAAATGTTTCACTCTTAATGCCTTCTTTACAATAAGTTTTTCTAATGGAGGTTATCGGTTTAAAACAAATGCTTAACAAGTTCTATGTCTTAAAACACGTAAAAATATGTCTAGTATTTCTCTTTTAAATTTCTCCGAAATCAGTAGAGTAGTTTTCTCAAAAATTGCAAAAAAAAAAAAAAAAAAAAAAAAAAAAAAATCCCCATAAGCGTAATGTTAAATTAGGGGACCCTTAGAATTCCCTGCGTCTCTCGGTGGGCTAAACCGATAAGCTCCATTGGAATGGTTAAGTGAGTTCCATAAGAATGCCTGTTATTTTGATCAAATAATTAACAATCCCAATTAGAAAAAGCTTACTGTGAACAAGTCATATAAGCACTTTGTTATACTGTGTGTGTTTGTTTTCTGAAGAAATGATTATCTGCATGCAATATTTAAAAAATTGCTTCTGGTTTTGTAATGGTTTACTTTTATTATTTTATGTTTGTGGGGGAAGAATGTATAAAGATAGTAAACAGATAGTGTCAAAGACTGACCTGTGTATGTATCTGTGATATTTCTTTGATGAGTAACTACACGATCATGACACACAGACTCGCATTCTTGTTGTGAGCTGAAACGGTTGCCGTTACCATCACAGCCACCATAGTAGAACTGACTACATTGTTGTGAGTTACTGTCAAAATACCATTTTATTTGATCATCTCGGCATGAACCAGAGTCATGAGTGAGACTGCAAACGTCTGAAAGCAAGCAATTAAGAAGACAATTGTTACTTTTAAATTTTAACTTTCATAGTACCATTCTCTCATCTTTGAATGTGAAGAAGTTGACTTACCCACGCCTTGGAACCTGCCGCATTGTCGTTCACATTGCTCCTCAGATTCAAATCTATTGTCGTTGCCTTGACAACCAGTGTAGTTGAAAGTCACACATCGCCCAGAGTAAGCATCAAAGTACCATGATGGAATATTATCTTGACATAAACCAGGGTTGACAGGGGTTCGGCATATATCTTGAACTAAACAAAATATAAAGCAAAATAATTAAATATATATATATGAGTATATGAAAGCGTCAGATGCAAAAGCAGACGTTCGACATTTGCTGCATGGCTCATTTCTCACCTGCTTAGTAAGAGAAAATGACACTGACAGCAAATGTCTGCTTTTGCATCTGACGGTTTTATATAACCAGAAGCAACATACTTAGATAAATCTTACCAGTGACTGGAGGTTGAGTGACATGATCTCTAGTACGCACACATCTCTCCTGACATGACGAGATATCACCAAAGCGATTGGCATTGAGTAAACATTCATTGGATTGAGCTTCATGGCAAATGTCTGTTGATTGGTCATAATAGAACTGTGGAGATGCTCCTTCACATGGTCGTGAAAGTTTGCCCATTGAACACAAGTCTGTGAGTAGAAATTCAATATTATAACTTGACAAGTCCATATATTTTTAACAACAATGATTAACTCACCCTGTGCATTGCCGCACTTATGTTCACATTCCTGGCGAGTTTCATATCTATTTTCATTGCCCTCACATCCTCCGTACTCAAATTCGATGCAAAAGCCAACTCTGCTGTCATAGAACCACTTCCTGATGAATTCAGTGCACGAGCCCTTCTCCGCAGGTAGGAAGCAATAATCTGAAATACATAGATGTTACTCTGAATGCTTCTAAACTAAAATTCAACTATTCAACTATTTGAAAGATTAAAGCCATTTTGTAAGATACAGGTGCTTTGAACTTGAAAATCTTTTTGTAATTATAATAATTAAATATAACATTGACCTTGATATTATTGAGTATCAATATGATTACTCTGTATAAATGTGTTCAACCCAGGCCCTAAACCTCAGACAATCAAAAATGTATACTGTTTTTGAATAGACAATAAAAAGATTTGATAGTAAAACACTTAGATTTTATTAACAAAATTTTTTTTACTATATATATATATATATATATATATATCAATCATTGCATAGTCGATTTTTCATTAATATTACCTATTGTTTTTGAATAGAGGTGATTATTTAACATAACTTTGAATTTAGTCTCATGTTGATAGCAGTGGGAAAAAAATGCAAAGTAAATAATAATATGTACTGAAAAAGCTGTTTGCTAGGATGTAAATAAAATAACAATACAAACAAAAATATATATAAATAAAAAATGAGTTGCGCAAGTAGATTACAAAGGTCTGGAAAAATTCATTTATTTAAAATTTAGGTAAATAGTGCAAACAATTGAAAAGGTTTATTAAAAAATTCATTACAGTGGGAAAAAAAAATCCGCAAATGTCCAATAAATGTGTTTGTTAGGCATCTCACCTGTCCTATGCTCGACTTGTGGTGGTGGAGGAGTTGATCTTGATTCACAGCGATGCTTGCAATCTCCCGAGGAAACAAAGTTATTCTCGTTACCTCCGCAACCTCCATAATAAAATGGTCTACAAGAAGTCTCCAGGGCATCAAAGTACCAACGTTCGGTAAAGTTACGGCATTCTCCAACCAATGCTGGCATATCACAAGCATCCAAATCTATGCAAATAACTTGTAATTAGACATTAATCATATTATATGCTACAAGCAATTTAAATATTTAAAATAATTAAGGTAATTAGAAAATGTGATGTGACTTTTTTATGAACATAATCTGTTATGCTTATGTTATGTTGTTATATTATGCTCAATATTTATTTATTTATTTTTTTTTTTTTGACCAAAACTGTGCATAATAATATTTGGAAAAAATCGTCTTTGCAATAGTTGATGATTAAAACGATTTGATAGAAAAACACATAGATAGATAGGAAAAATTGGGGAATGGGAGATAGTATGAGCTTATACAGGGATACGAGGTAGAGAAAATATTCTAGCCCAGGCCGAAATTAAATATATAAGCGTATGTAAAGTGGCTCATATTGCTCTGCTCACTTTCTGCAGAGCAATATGAGCCGCTTTACATACACTTATATTTTTAATTTAGGTCTGGGTTAGAATAATTTCTCAACTTGCGTCCCTTTATAAGCTCATACTATCTCCGATTTTCCAATTTTTCCTATCTATCTATGTGTTTTTCTATCAAATCTTTTTAAAACTATTCATAACATAATATAGTCAAACTCAAAATTTTAAATTTATTTAATTATTTTGAAATGTCAAAAATAAAATTTGTAATAGAAAAAAAAGTACAGAAAAATTAGAGCATGTTGAATTGAAACTTAATAAAATGCAAAGATTCTCTAATATATACAATTAATTGGGTCTTTGCAATGTTTGTATCCTCATTTTTATTTCGATAAAAAGTATAGTTATACATAATTAATTAGCCTAATTATGCGATTACTTACATAGAAAATTAATAATTCTAAATATATATAAACAGAATTATTGTTAATAAGTACAACACATATAAAATTAATTATCAACCACATAGTTTTTTGAAAGGAAAATGCAGTGTTATGAGAAAAGTTAAAATATTTGTAAAATGTGTTTTTTAAGTTAAAATGCATGCATTTTGTCACATTATTGATTGACAAATCTCACCTTCAGAAATATCCTTTGAATGAAAAGAAATAAGGCGTTTTATTTATGAAAATGTTAATAGTAGATATAATTACTTTTATTATTTATAAAGCAATTAACATTGTTAGTTCAGCAATCATGCACTTACCCCGAGTAGGCGGGCAAACTTGCTCGCACTCTTCAATAGTCTCAAAACTGTTAGCATTACCCTCACACCCAGTGTAATATAAAGGTAAACATTTATTCTTCTCTGTGTCAAATGCCCAACGTGCAATTTTCTTTTCACAAGTGCCAGGAGATGTAGGCAAAGAACAAACCTCTGCCAAAGCAACCAATAAACATATTATATAAAAGCACTATCATTTTCATGCTCTATATACCCCCATGCATTTTTATAATCAATATTATGTTACATTACTATTACTGTATATTATATCACCATGCTTCAGCACCAATGCTAAATAAAAATCAAAGTGGTATTATTAGTTTTTCAAATAAGTGTTATGATATTTACATAAAATATTGTTTCTATACATAGTTGTGTTATTTTCTAATTTTAAAACAGAAAAATTTATGCATTCCATATTATAAAATTTATTGCTGTAAGTAGGTATAAAGTTTCCTAAATAATCTAGAGTTACTGTATCATTCACAATCTTTCCAAAATAGTAAAATTCAAAAACAAATAAAAATTTCAACAACAATCTGTGATCAAAACAAAAGGATTACCTATGAGTTATTAAGTTTTACTACCATATGAGTTCTTATATTGCAGTTCATATACTTCATACATATATAGATCATTTTATTACTTTATATTACCAAGATGTTATGATTGTAAATGAATGTTTTATATTTATTTGTTATTATAGAATATTTTCATTACAAAATGCAAATTAATATTGTACACATACTATGGCTGTAATAAAAAATTCTTGGAGCTAGAAAATCATGTTAATGACATACACATACACATTTCATTTTTAGTAACAAAAGTGATATCATGCAAGAGACGTGAAGAATCCATAGTCCACCAAGATGATATATTGTATCATGAATACTGGAATTTGCTTGTAAAAAAAATACCTAATAAATTGTGATTAGCATGACATCTTTCTTCGCAGTCTTGCCTGGAGCGGAATCTATTAGGATTCCCTTGACATCCACCATATACAAACTCCTTGCACATGTCATCATTGGCATCATAATACCAGCGTAATACAGAACCAGGGCATGGACCCTTGTCCTTGGGTAGAGCACACACATCTAATACTGGAAAGTACAATAAAAACAACTTGCAGCACACACTTTCTACATGCTACAAATACAAAACAAAACCTTCAAATGCATGGGTCTTTTCACAAAATAATATTAATTAAAAAATATATATAGGCCTATATATACCAAAGTAAAAAAATAAAAATAATAATAATACTGGTCAGCAAAATATAGTTATTTTTTATATACTAAAGTACTTAAAGATTAAACCAATAAAACCATAAAACCATTTTTGATCTGATGAAATCTGAGTATCATTATAAATCAAGATGAGTTTAAATTATATTTCAAACATTTAAATTAATTTAAGGAAAAAACCATCGCGGTTAGGATCAATGATAAAGAAAAGGATAGAAAAACCAGCAAGGGCCTTACCACAGTAGAAGTTCTATGGAGAGGTCGAGGTCTTGCATGGCACAGTATAATGTTATAAAAGTTTCTTTATAACTTGAGAGCTTTCGTCATATGATAATGACATTATCAATCAAAAGAGAAAATTACTTGAGCACATCACTGAGCAGTGTCTTGTCTTGTACTGCCGTGTTATGCTCTTGCTGGTTTGGAGTTGGTGGAGAGGGGTGGGGGTGGAGTAGGGAATCTGGGAAGGAGTGTGAATGAGTGAGGGAAGGAGTGAGTGAGGGAAAGGGAAAAGGTGGGGAGGGGAGCGGGAATAGGGTATATTTTTGAAATATGTTAGCGAATATTAAGTCCAGGCAGCCCTTGGGCTTTTCTGGATCTTAATATATGTTGATATGCTAATTCATATTGTCGTAATGTCGCATAGTTGGCTGGGCCCGGAATAGTGCGAAGTATTGTTGATTTATAACATAATTGGAAATTTGATATGCCATGAGAGGCCGCATGTTCAGCCACAGGTTTTTCCATCTCATTGTTTTTTACGGATTGTCTGTGGCCATTCATGCGGTCTCTCGCTTTTTGTGTGGTTAAGCCTATGTAAAATGCTTGACATTTTTCCTGTTGGCCTGTGGTGGGGTTGGTGGTATGTTGGGTACATTCAAGTTTGTAGATTACGTTTTCTGATGTGCATGTATTGTGGCCGTGGATAGGGTATGTAAGGTTGGTGACGGGACTTGTAAACGTTTTGCTGGGGATTTGAGTGATGCATGTATCGCATCTCCTTCCTCTGTTGCTCTGTTTGCCGTTGTTTTGACAGGGGAAAGATCCACTAGGTAGGGGCTTAGGTTTTGGTGTGGGATCAGTATGGGATAAGATTGCTTTAATATTTGGTGGTTGACGGAATGCTATTGGTGGTATTTTTGGTAACAGTAGGTTTGTTTCAATCACCTCATGGGTATTAGAGCCGTTGAACACTATTTAGAGAAACGACCTAAGCCCCATGTCCCCACCACTGGATTCCTCTTACAACTGGTGCGGTTTATACTTCAACGCAACAACTTTCACTTCATGAATGAACACTACGAGCAGAAGTGTGGTACGGCTATGGGCACAAGGATGGCCCCATCTTATGCTAACCTTACCATGGGTCTGCTCGAGTGTGAGTTCATGGGGAGACAGAAGTATAAACCGCACCTATGGAAGAGATTCATAGACGATATATTTATGGTTTGGCAACATGGCATCGGCCCACTTCATGAATTCCTAGATGAACTCAACAAATTCTCCTGCCTAAAATTCACTCACTCCACATCACCTAATTCAGCCACCTTCCTCGATGTTGACATCAACATTGATGACGGTAAACTTATCACCTCAATCCACATAAAACCTACTAACCACATGCAATACCTCCACTACAATAGCTGTCACCCCCCGAGGACTATCCGCTCCATTCCCTTTAGCTTAGCATGCCGAGGCAACCGCATCCCAAACACAGACCAAACCAAATCTAAATATATTGACAGCATAACTACAGCTTTCTCCACCAGAGGCTACCCCAAGCACCTGGTGGAGAAACAAATAGCAAAAGCTGCCAATAGATTTAGTTTGGGCGACAAAACACCTTGTGACCAAAATAAAACAAATAATGACAATCAATCTATCCGACCCTTCATCACAACGTATCACCCCAAATTAGAAAAAGAAATCAGACAGATGTTACAATATGCACACCCCATTCTAGCCACCACCGAAACAAACCTACTGTTACCAAAAATACCACCAATAGCATTCCGTCAACCACCAAATATTAAAGCAATCTTATCCCATACTGATCCCACACCAAAACCTAAGCCCCTACCTAGTGGATCTTTCCCCTGTCAAAACAACGGCAAACAGAGCAACAGAGGAAGGAGATGCGATACATGCATCACTCAAATCCCCAGCAAAACGTTTACAAGTCCCGTCACCAACCTTACATACCCTATCCACGGCCACAATACATGCACATCAGAAAACGTAATCTACAAACTTGAATGTACCCAACATACCACCAACCCCACCACAGGCCAACAGGAAAAATGTCAAGCATTTTACATAGGCTTAACCACACAAAAAGCGAGAGACCGCATGAATGGCCACAGACAATCCGTAAAAAACAATGAGATGGAAAAACCTGTGGCTGAACATGCGGCCTCTCATGGCATATCAAATTTCCAATTATGTTATAAATCAACAATACTTCGCACTATTCCGGGCCCAGCCAACTATGCGACATTACGACAATATGAATTAGCATATCAACATATATTAAGATCCAGAAAAGCCCAAGGGCTGCCTGGACTTAATATTCGCTAACATATTTCAAAAATATACCCTATTCCCGCTCCCCTCCCCACCTTTTCCCTTTCCCTCACTCACTCCTTCCCTCACTCATTCACACTCCTTCCCAGATTCCCTACTCCACCCCCACCCCTCTCCACCAACTCCAAACCAGCAAGAGCATAACACGGCAGTACAAGACAAGACACTGCTCAGTGATGTGCTCAAGTAATTTTCTCTTTTGATTGATAATGTCATTATCATATGACGAAAGCTCTCAAGTTATAAAGAAACTTTTATAACATTATACTGTGCCATGCAAGACCTCGACCTCTCCATAGAACTTCTACTGTGGTAAGGCCCTTGCTGGTTTTTCTATCCTTTTCTTTATCATTGAAACATTTAAATTATGAAAAAATGAATGTCAAATCGCACATGCATGTTACCTTTTCTTGTTCCTGGCAGTTGACACTGCTGACGACAAGCATGCTCAGTGACAAAGTTGTTGTGGTTGCCCTTACATCCTCCATATGTGAACTGTTGACATGATCTGGACTGCTTGTCGTAGAACCAGCGGGGGAAGTTTCCTCTGCAAGGGCCATCCTCTCTGGGTTGCTCACAGGCATCTAGTGCACGCAAACAAACACATGCCACATTCCAAACATATTGCATTCTCTGCGAGCATGTTTCATACTTTATACTCACACATAGATAGCATATAGCATAGATAGCATAGGTTTGATTGGTTGATTGTTGGTTTATTTTATTTACTTTATTAATTTATATTTTAGACTGTTAACAAAATCTTACAATTTATGGCTTGTATAGTAATTGTTAAAATTAATTAAAGTGGTTGTTTTGATATATTAGTTTAATGTCAAATAATAACCACTATAAATCTTACATATGGTAATTGTACTAGTTATCGGTATGCTTGCCGCAATTATAGGCATGTGTTTGCTGCTTTTTTATAATATGTTCCACTCATTGAGTTTTGACATTTTTACACAAAAATAATTTCTTAAAAATCTCTTTTGTGCTAAAATTTCAAAGCCCTCAAATTAGTGGAAGGTATTTAAAAAAATACAACTGCTGATAACTGCGGCCTGTGAGTAACTAGTACAATTACTATACTGTATAAGCAAGTAAAAATCATCAAATGTATTTTAACAAAACAAAAACAATAATAAACAAACAAAAATTACCTATGCTTTTTAAAAACATTTTCTTTCAAGACAAAATGATGCATCACTTTCAGAAAAAAAAAAAAAAAAAAAAAAAAAAAAAAGTTTGCGATTGCTTAAGTTCAAATTATTACCTGCTTTCTGAGGCACTGCACATAACTGTTCACATTCCTCCCTGGTTTGGAATTTGTTGTTGTTACCCAAACATCCTCCATATATAAACTGTCCACACTGTCTGCGATCCTTGTCAAAGTACCATGTGGGGTAGTAGCCTTCACAAGGGCCAGAAAGCTTGGGTAGGTAACATGCATCTGCAAATAATAATAGTTATAATCAATTAAAACAAAATTGTTCACTAATAATAATACGAATATAGTAACATAATTATAATAATAAATGCATTGTTTTGGATTTATCACATGGCTCTTTAATGTCTATGCCAGTTTTTATTGAATTTAGATAGAGTAAATACTATAAAAGAAACAAATTTTGCATAAAGAAAAAAACTGGCACTTTTATATTATGTAAGTTTATGGTGGTAAAAATCACTATAACTAGCATTAAAAAGTAATAATAATCAAAAAAAAATTATAAAATAGCAGTAGAATAAAATATGCATGATTAAAATACATAGATAGCATTGTTTTTAGGATATACCTCTGCCTTTTGGTTCCACACACGTTTCCTTGCATTCTTCCTGTGTCTCAAATCTGTTGGCATTGCCGTCACATCCTCCATACCAGAATCTCGAGCAACCACCATACTCCAAGTCGAAGAACCACTTGACTGTGAAGTTTCTACACTGTCCTCGCTCCTTAAGTAGGGAACATGATTCTGACGACAACAACATAGAGGTAGAGTTAAAATATAATCATCATTATTAAAATTCACAAACAGGCACTTTTATATTTTAATTACAATTTCAAACACATTTTTAATATTATTAAGCTTAGGTATATTACTTGTTTTCACTCTGTTTATGCTTAAATAGTGACAGTTGTTTTAATTCACTTTTTATAATTGTTTATTTCTAATCAAACAATTACTATTTAAACTGAACTTTAAACAGAAATTGCTGTTCTACTCTGCATATATATATATTTTTTTTTTAATTAGGTATTATTTTTTATATTTTTGCAATTTTATTAAAAAATCTGATTTAAAAAAATCATACATAATTTATAAAGTTGAGGAAAAAATTAATGCAGTTGATATTATAACCTATGATGTTACAAAAAAAAAAAGTTAAATAGAAAATAGTAGGAGAGAGATTGGAGAACGTTGAATTGAGAATGAATAACACATGACGATTCTCTATAGTTAATTTAGACTTAACTAGACAATTTTTGCATTTTATCAATGCTAAATTCAATGTGTTCCAACCTCTCTCCTACTATTTATTTTTAAACTTTTTTTTTTTAAACACCGTACATAATTTTTTTTTTTTTTTTTTTTAAGTTTTTCAAAATAATTTAACATAATAAATACCTCCAGGAGTAACTGGTGCATCATCACAACCCTCAAATTTATCTCCTCTTGCTGCTGTTTCTCCATCAGGGCAGCATCCAAACTCAGAGTGTACACATGTGCATCCCTCACCTCCAGGTCCAGTAGCTGCTGTTTTCTTATCCTCACAACAACCAAACTCAGACTCTCGACAGTCACAACCTGAAAACATTAAAAATTCTTCAAACGTAAGATTCATTTCCATAAAAAAATTAACAGTAATTATTTAAAGGCTTAAAACAAAAAACTTGAAATATATGTAAACATATGTACAGTATACAAATGTATCTAATCCTGAAAATCAATGTTGATTTTGCCTGAGTCATTGATTTCTAATTTATTTTTCATTCACGAAATGACAGATGGGATTTTATGATGTCACAGCTTGCTTGTTTAACACGCATGTGGACCAGCAAGCTGTGATATCATAAAAAATGCATCTGCCCTTAAAAATCAATGACTCCAGCCAAATCAACATTGATGTTCAGGTATGTTAGGATATTAAATGTCATTAGACAAGTTTTTTTTTGTTCAACATGTTCTAGGGCTTTAATTGTAGCTAACTTCAAAATGCATTCATTTATTGTAATTACTATAATGTAATTTTACTGCGTAAAAAAAAAATAATAATAATAGGCCTAATAAAAAAAAAAATACATAGTGGTAGAATAAGAAGAATTATAAAAAGATCATGGAAGCAAAAATTGGAATACATACTTTGTATTTTACAATTCAATAATTCAATAATAATGATAATTCAAGTTATTGCTGAAATACGAATGGTATTGATTCATTGCTGTTATTCAGTATATCGATTGTGTTGCGAACAATATGTGTAACTCGTATTTTGTCAAGCTAAGCAAAATGTGTAAGTCGTTCCCGAACGTAATGGAGATGGCGCTCGACTTACACATATTGCTTCACGTGACAAAAAACGAGATACACATATTGCTTAGCATGACAAAAAATGACTTACACATTTTGCTCTTCGCCTGACAAAATACGAGTTACACATATTATTCGCAACACAATCGATATACAGTATATATTTTTTCACATGCCGGATTTAAATGGCAAAATATATTACCACGATCAGCTGTATACAAAAAAAATATCAATAATATTATTTTCCTAGCACGTACTGAATAAAAAAAATTATTATCATGTATATCTATAATCTCTATCTATCATACTTTTAACTTTTCCCCGTTTCTTAAACTTTCTGCCGTGAATGGAATGCACCAGCCTGCACATTCAACTTGCTCGTGATGAGCTTCTTGTGTTTTCTAGCTACCCACTTTGCTTGGGGAGTAATTTAAGATTTTCATTTAATATAACTTTCAATATAACATGCTTGAATTATATAATCTATTACTTTTCTTTGATTTGCAAAAATTATTACCCAGGTAGTTTGGTCCCTTTGCAACTCTGACACCATCAGTACAACAACCAAACTGGTAGGTAAGGCAGCTGCAGCCATGATAGCTCTCTCCTTGAGCAGGTGTAAGCATGTCAGGACAACAGCCATGAGGAGTGTATTGACATCCACATCCCTTGTTGTCCACACCCTTGGCAGGGGTGCGTTTATCTGGACAGCAACCCCATTGTGTGAATTCACAGTCACAGCCTGAAACATAAATAAAGTTAAAGCTCAATACATTTTCAAACTTATGAAGAATTTATTTGCGAGATAGATTGACATGTTTAGGAAATTGTAGAAATTATATACTAAAAGAATTACACAAATTTTATTAAACGTTTGTTCAAAGTTGAGCAAAGCTGTTCATAATAAAATAAAATGACAATTTCTGAGTACAAGACAAGACATTGCTCAGTGATGTGCTTAAGTAAATATCTTCTTTGATTGATAATGTCATTATTATATGACGAAAGCTCTCAGTTATGAAATGAAAATTTTTAGAACAAAAAACTGTGCCACGTGAGACTTCGACCTCTCCATAGAACTTCTGCTGTGATAAGGCCCTTGTTTGTAATTCTATAATTTTCTTTAGTTTTATTGATACAGTATAATGTTAAGACAATAAAAAATAGTTTATTAAAACAAAAAAGTGAGTACACTTTAAATATAGAATATTACAGGGAAAAAGAGTGTAAAGCAATTTTATTTGAAGACTATACTACTACTTGTGATGCTAAATTGGGACTAACCTTGCATGTTTGGTCCTCCAGCTGGTAGAATATGATCAGGACAACAGCCCCATTGTGAAGTAAGACAGCATCCTTCCTTGTTAGGTCCATGTGCTGGAGTACGACCATCATCACAACATCCAAACTTCTCTTCTTTGCAAGCCACCATACAACCTTCCATGTTTGTTCCCAAAGCTGCAGAAATAGTACAGATTGATTACTATACACTAACAAAGTGAAACCTCAGAGCAAATTTTATTACAAGTACTAATTATAGGGGCAAGGAAAAAAAAATAGAAGAACGCCACCTGAAAGTTTTACAATTTAGTATCGCCAAACTGCACTACTTTAGAAAGGCGGTAGTAAGGTTATTGATAGTCTCCCCTCCCCCCCTTCTCAGCTATTTAAATAGCATGCAAGCAACCCAATTTACAGTATATTTAACTGCTTTTCTTCATTGATTCAATTTAAGGAAAAAAACATCGCGGTTAGGATCAATGATAAAGAAAAGGATAGAAAAACCAGCAAGGGCCTTACCACAGTAGAAGTTCTATGGAGAGGTCGAGGTCTTGCATGGCACAGTATAATGTTATAAAAGTTTCTTTATAACTTGAGAGCTTTCGTCATATGATAATGACATTATCAATCAAAAGAGAAAATTACTTGAGCACATCACTGAGCAGTGTCTTGTCTTGTACTGCCGTGTTATGCTCTTGCTGGTTTGGAGTTGGTGGAGAGGGGTGGGGGTGGAGTAGGGAATCTGGGAAGGAGTGTGAATGAGTGAGGGAAGGAGTGAGTGAGGGAAAGGAAAAAGGTGGGGAGGGGAGCGGGAATAGGGTATATTTTTGAAATATGTTAGCGAATATTAAGTCCAGGCAGCCCTTGGGCTTTTCTGGATCTTAATATATGTTGATATGCTAATTCATATTGTCGTAATGTCGCATAGTTGGCTGGGCCCGGAATAGTGCGAAGTATTGTTGATTTATAACATAATTGGAAATTTGATATGCCATGAGAGGCCGCATGTTCAGCCACAGGTTTTTCCATCTCATTGTTTTTTACGGATTGTCTGTGGCCATTCATGCGGTCTCTCGCTTTTTGTGTGGTTAAGCCTATGTAAAATGCTTGACATTTTTCCTGTTGGCCTGTGGTGGGGTTGGTGGTATGTTGGGTACATTCAAGTTTGTAGATTACGTTTTCTGATGTGCATGTATTGTGGCCGTGGATAGGGTATGTAAGGTTGGTGACGGGACTTGTAAACGTTTTGCTGGGGACAGATGTTACAATATGCACACCCCATTCTAGCCACCACCGAAACAAACCTACTGTTACCAAAAATACCACCAATAGCATTCCGTCAACCACCAAATATTAAAGCAATCTTATCCCATACTGATCCCACACCAAAACCTAAGCCCCTACCTAGTGGATCTTTCCCCTGTCAAAACAACGGCAAACAGAGCAACAGAGGAAGGAGATGCGATACATGCATCACTCAAATCCCCAGCAAAACGTTTACAAGTCCCGTCACCAACCTTACATACCCTATCCACGGCCACAATACATGCACACATCAGAAAACGTAATCTACAAACTTGAATGTACCCAACATACCACCAACCCCACCACAGGCCAACAGGAAAAATGTCAAGCATTTTACATAGGCTTAACCACACAAAAAGCGAGAGACCGCATGAATGGCCACAGACAATCCGTAAAAAACAATGAGATGGAAAAACCTGTGGCTGAACATGCGGCCTCTCATGGCATATCAAATTTCCAATTATGTTATAAATCAACAATACTTCGCACTATTCCGGGCCCAGCCAACTATGCGACATTACGACAATATGAATTAGCATATCAACATATATTAAGATCCAGAAAAGCCCAAGGGCTGCCTGGACTTAATATTCGCTAACATATTTCAAAAATATACCCTATTCCCGCTCCCCTCCCCACCTTTTCCCTTTCCCTCACTCACTCCTTCCCTCACTCATTCACACTCCTTCCCAGATTCCCTACTCCACCCCCACCCCTCTCCACCAACTCCAAACCAGCAAGAGCATAACACGGCAGTACAAGACAAGACACTGCTCAGTGATGTGCTCAAGTAATTTTCTCTTTTGATTGATAATGTCATTATCATATGACGAAAGCTCTCAAGTTATAAAGAAACTTTTATAACATTATACTGTGCCATGCAAGACCTCGACCTCTCCATAGAACTTCTACTGTGGTAAGGCCCTTGCTGGTTTTTCTATCCTTTTCTTTCTTCATTGATTGATTGATAAATCAATAATAGAGTCAATCAATTATTGCAAGTTTGATATACAGTATCATAATGTCCTTAATTCGTTCATGATCATTATTTACACTTTGTAAATACATAGGCCTATATTATTATATTTTTAATATTCATTTTTTGAGAAAAAATGAATATTTGATTCAACAATACTAGAAGCTTTTTTTTTTTTTTTTTTTTTTTTTTTTGTTTACCTGCAGTCTTGCCATCAGGGCAGCACTTGAACTTGGACTTGTTACAGTCCTCGGTGTTAATCTCCCCACATCCCTCAAAGTTGGGTCCAGTGGCAGGAGTGACAGAGTCAGGACAGCAGCCATAGATATCGTTGGAACACTCACTAGGCTCCGACGTAACTCCATCTGTGTATCAAAGTTTGTTAGAATCAAAATAATTAAACACATAACAAGCAAATCCTAACTTATAATGATTTTCTTACCATCATCTCCACATCCTTCATTGTCTGGTCCTGTTGCAGCTTGTTTACCATTAGGACAGCAGCCATGCCTGCAAAATTTTAGTATACAGTACATGTGATTTGCTTTGCGAGTATCAATGTGCAGAGTGATGACAATTTTTTAAAAAAATAACATAAAAATCTAACATTGTTCTGTGCTTTTAAAAGAATTAATTAAATAAAGAATTTTTGGGATTTTAGACTATAGAAAAATGCAAGTCAGCATATTATTAACATAATATTATTTATTATTTAACATAATTAGTATTCATCGATGTTACATACTATGTATAGGCCTATATATATCCCCTATTAAAAAAAATAGTAATAATTATCAAATGGTCGACTTTTACTTATACTTAATAATCATCAATAATCAATATGTATTAGGAAAAAATTGTCTGTGCGATAATTGATAATTATAAAAGATTTGATAGCAAAACACATAGATAGATTGGGAAAAATTGGGGACGCGAGGTAGAGAAAATATTCTAGCCCAGGCCGAAATTAAACTAATAAGTGTATGTAAAGTGGCTCATATTGCTCTGTAGAAAGTGAGCAATGTGAGCCACTTTACATATGCTTATTAATATAATTTCGGCCTGGGTTAGAATATTTTCTCTACCTCGCGTCCCTGTGAGTGTAACCTCATACTATCTTCCATTCCTCAATTTTCCCTAATCTATATCTATGAGTTTTTTCTATCAAATTTTTTATAATTAGCCTATCAATAATCAATATGCTATATTTTAACAATACACAAACAAATATTTTAGGCATATTTATCAATGAAAACTACTTACGTGGAAGTTTTACAATCAGAAATGACAGGTTCTTCTTTCTTACAGCCCTCAAAGTCATTGCCCTCGGCATCACTGATTCCATCAGGACAACAACCAAACAAGGTATCGTTACACATAGATTTGGGACATCCCTTGAAATTTTTCCCAGTTGCAACTGAGAGTCCGTCTGGACAGCAGCCATACTTGGTGTCATTGCAAGTACGAGGGTGATCACAGCCTGTAATAGTTTCATATATAAACACACATATATGTTTCATATTATATTGTACACATCAACACTTAAAATACTTAATGAATAGACAACAAGATAAAACAAAACCTTATAGGCTTTATTTAATGAATATAAATATTACCTTTTTTAAAGGGACCTTTAGCAGATTTGATTCCATCGTTACAGCATCCAAATGATGTACTAGTGCAGTTGATTTTTGGCCTAGGTTTACATGTTCTCATTTTACCTCTCTGTGCCATTGATACTTCTTTTGGACTTAAAGTAGAAATTCCTATATAAAAACAACAACAAATCATTACAATTTAACAATAATATCCACACATGGAAAATATATCAAAGAAATTAAAAGCATAAATAAACTAGCATTGGCCTGTATCAAAAATGACAATTTATATATTTTGCTACATGGAGTGCATCAGCAGGGATCCAAAAAGTAGCTGTTATTTTTTGTTATGATATTGTATTTTTAGAAGAAAAACTGTTTCATAAAATTTATCATTTTTTAAAAGCAGTGGACAAAAATACTGAATCTCTATATTCATTAATACACACTATAACCCTATAGCTTACCAAAGAGAGAATCATCAACAGTTGGACTATCAGACAATGTAGAGAAGAAGTCATCTTGTGTCGAGAAATTTATAGTTTCCCAGTCATCAAATGGAGAACTGTATGTTTCAGAAACACCAGAACCTTCTTCAGTTACATCAGTTTCAGTAAAGTCAGTTTCCTGAGTTTCATCTGAATCAGAAGATGTAATTGCAGTTCCAGGTTCAAGTGAAGTGATAGAGTCAGGTGGTGATCCTGATCCTCCATCTTCTTCATCAGGTAAATTATTGGTATCAATAGCTGGAATTTCATCTTCTAACTCATAGTCTTTAACTGGTGGATTAGTGGTAACTTTAGTTTCTTCAGTTGTTGAAGATGCTGCCATTGAACTAGACTCCATAGTTGTAGATTCACTCACTGTTGTAGGCATATCAGTTGTTGTTTCATCATCTGAAACTGCAGTTGTACTCTCTACTCCAGATGCTGTTGTTGTTATTTCAGCCTCAGAACTTGATGTCATATCATCTTTCTTTGTTGTTTGTTCACTTGAATCTCCTGAACCTTCTGTTGAAGACTCGGCACTTGAACCACTTGTTTCACTCACTCCAACTGTAACTGCAGTTATTATCTCTTCAGTGATCTCTCCACTTTGTACTGTCTCTCCTGAAGCTGATGTAGTTTCAGTATCTCCAGTACTGTCCGTGCCTTCAGTAGCCCCTGTAGCTTCAGTAACTGCACTATCATCTTCAGTCCCTTCAGAACTATCTCCTTCAGAAATAGGGCTTTCAGATGTATCTTCCATGCTAGGTGTGAACTCCTGAAAAAAAAAAGTTCAAAACATTCCTAACATTTTACAGATAACTTCAGAATTGTCAACTTCAATAAAGAATTGCATGTGTATTCAGACAGCTTGAATTCAATGATTATAGTACTTCAGATAGCAGTTACTTTGCTTTATTTTTTAAATACATTGTCATACTTCAAAATTAAATTTATAAATGTGTTAAAGATGCAAGACATTAACAGAAATAAATTAAAATTTCATTTAAACTATTCAATTTCCCTTAATCATGCAAGAAATGTACATATACATTTTATTTTGTTTCTTACAACAACAACAATAAACTTAAAATTTGTGAATTGACTTCATTATTACATGTTTTCATGTCACACAAAGCTACATTTTAGAGAGAGAAGGAGAAATGTCTTGCGCTTACAGTTTCATGTGAAGAAAGTTCTGATTCTTCTGATGGTATACATTCATCACCTTCGTCGCTATCATCATATTCTTCCAGTTTGTCTGTTGTGGTCATGGTCAGGAGTTCATCTGCAAGCAAACAGTTTCAATCATCTCAGGTTTTACAGAAGAAGAAAATAAATAATAATAAAGTATGTAATGAAAAAATATGACAAATGCAAAGCACAAAAATACGTGATACATTATATTGCATTTACAAAAGTAATATTTTAATGTTTATTAATTTGAGAAATAGATTACTTAAAATAGATTACTGTTTATTATTATTGATAATGTTTTGTTCTATATTGAGCAGGGTTTAAAAAAACGTTTTTTTTTTTTTTTTTTTTTTTTTTTTTAACCCACTGGGTAGGGGTTTTATTGTTGTTTTTTTTAGCTGCAGCTAAAAAACATGTTTAAAAAAAAAAATGAAAACGTTTTGTTTTTTTTGGGGTCGTTTTTTTTTTTTTTTTAAATGGAACTCTGATATTGAGTAAAACAAAATACCATGTCAATGTTATTTATGATACACAATTTTGGATTTTAAAAATACTTTACTTCACGAACTAAAAATTATTCAAGTACAATATTGAATATATGAAGGAAAATAAACCATTGCAGTTAGGTAAGATTAATTTGAAAGAAAAGGATAGGAGAAACCAGCAAGGGCCTTCATAGTGAAGAGAGTCCCATAGTTTGGTGAAAATCTTGCTAGCACAAATATAAAAAACTAACACATTGGAAATATTTCAGCAATAAACTCCAAGAGAGATGGAGTGTGTTATGCCTTCATAAGTCCTTACACTCAGAAACTGATTTTTACCAAACTATGGGACTCTCTCCACTATGCACTATGCTGGTTTCTCCTATCATTTTTCTTTCAAGTACAACATTAAAATAATAACTATGACACTTACCTTCTTCACAAGGTTCATTATTGCAGTCTTCTTGTTTGAAAGGTAATTTTTCAGGATCACATTCATTAGGGTTTCCGACCATTCCATCAACAAAGCACTGGTTCTTCCTTTCCATTAATCCTCCACCACATTTTTTGCTACACTGGAATACAATTTTTTTATTTTTTATTTTTATACATTTACTGTAATATGACAGTTATTTTAATGAACACTTACCTTGCCCCAAGGTCCAGAGTACCATATTCCCTTGCACTCTCCCTCTCCAATACATTCCTGTTCAGACTCATATTTCTTCTTGATATCACATTTTTCATCATCTACTTTTTTAAAGTTATTATTATCATCAATAGAAGCACAAAATACTTCTCTTGTTTCAACGCCTTTGCCACATGCACTTGAACACTGAAAACAGATATGTAACTAGGTAACAGGGTTATAGTTAGGGAGAGCATGTGCTTGGGAGATTTAGAAACCTTGAAAATGTTATTCAAATCATCCAAATAAAAATTGCAACAAAAGTAAAGTAATGCATGTTTTATGTGCATGAAAACTTTACAACATCAATCTTTTTATGTGGGACATGTTGTTTTGAGTTGTTATATTTTTATATATAAAAAACGTACCTCACTCCATTGTGAAGCATACCACATGAATTCACATTCTGATGTATCTGTATTTACGCACTCTCTCGTCAACTCAGGTAGTCTGAATTCTTCACAGCTGCTATTAGGGTGAATTATA
Source organism: Ecdyonurus torrentis (assembly GCA_949318235.1). Taxonomy (NCBI): domain Eukaryota; kingdom Metazoa; phylum Arthropoda; class Insecta; order Ephemeroptera; family Heptageniidae; genus Ecdyonurus; species Ecdyonurus torrentis. The sequence continues at coordinate 11,813,980 of OX439129.1, forward strand.
CCCTTTTCTGTAGAACAAACTGCCCATCTGGTCTCTTTTGTCAAGCCACACTTGCCATCACACTGCAAAGTAAAATGTAATTTTTAAAATAAGTTGTCAAGAATAGATAGGCTGATCATATTTCCCAGAGGCAAAATTGGGACAATCTGACCCCAGAATAAAAGCAACTTGGGACAGGGGGGTGTGGGCCCTGCCACAGGTAAAAATTTTTCTTAAAAAGGGGCATGGTCGCCGATATTTGAGCGTATTTTGAACGTTTTTCAAATGGCAAATAAAAAAACTTCTAAAAAATAACGGTGAAAAAGTATTTTTTTTTTTTCTATAGAAGTAAAAAAATTATAGAGCTACAAGTTCAATTTATTTTAAGAGTGCACCATAAATTCTTACTATTTTTAACTTCTTTGCTTCAATTTTATAATACTAATAAATAAAACTGGAACTTTCCTCAAGACCTGTATTTTATTTTTTTCCCCCTTGCATTGTATTTTTTCCCTTCATGAGAAATCGGGACATTTTAATTTTTAGCCGGGACAAAGGTGTAAAATCTGGATTGCCCCGGGAAAATCGGGACTTCTGGTCAGCCTAAGAATAGAGCTTCATATTCAGTACTTACTCCTGACCATACTGATAACATCCAATCAACTCCCTCACATGGTCCCAAACTACAAGATTTTTCATCAGCAGGCTTTTCTTCAAAACAATCAGAATCTTCAAGAATTTCAATTTTTCCATCAATTTTACGATAGCATGTGATGTTTCTTCTCATTGTACCCTCTCCACATAGTTTATCACACTGAAAATTTTAAATCTATATCAAATATTCCTCAAAATTTTAAAAACTTAAATGTTTAAAAAAATCTTACTGGTTTCCATGCTGCAACATGCCATGATGGACAAACGACATCCTCATTACAAGCTTTTCTTGATACTGGTTTGGATCCGATCTTTTCAGTACAAATTGTATCATCTATGACAGATGGTAAGGCATTGCTGACTATTTGTTGGCAGTACACCTTACGATACTGATCTCCACCCCCACATGGTTTAGAGCATTTTTCCCACTCTCCTATGTACCACTCTTCAGGACATGCGTTTTCATTACAAGGTTGAATTTTGGCTGGTTCTGTGGACGAGTCACATAAGTGGCTACCAACCACATATGAATCTCTCACTCTTGCACATGTCACATTACGATTCTGCAGTCCTAAACACATTTGCAGGGTTATTAGTACAAAACTTCAAGCATACGGATTTGTTATGAATTTTTCTCTTTAGCAAAAGGTATTACCTTAATATTTACATAAAAAAAGACCATGAAAAACTATAATGAAAATGAAATAAAATATTTTAACTTAAAAATATATAGTAACAAAAAAAAAAAATAATAAAAAATAAAGTTCTTCTAGAAACTGCAATAAAAACATACAGAATGTAAACAAGTGTTACATGTTGTTTTATTTTTCTCTCACCTCCTCCACAAGGAGCAGTACATTCACTGAAGCTGCCTGGCAACCAAATGTAGCTGTCTGGATCTGTTTGCTGGGCAACATTCTTTGGGATACTGTATTCATACTCAATACCAGCTCCCTTCTCTTGATAAAGCAGCTAAAAGGGAGAACAAATGAAATTTTGTATGTACAAATCAGTTTACACTTACACACACACACACACACACATTGTTGGGTATCTACAAAAGCAACAAAATTCAAATTATTATACAAAAAGATAAGAGTTTAATGTTCGGGGTGTAGCTGCTTTTGTAGATACACGGGTTGTGCTCTAACTCAACGATATATATTTATATATATTTACTATAAAATACAATACTTACCACAATATAGATTATTTCTGTAGTGGGTCCTAATGCTGATATAGATTCAGGGGAGAAAAAGCCATATGGCTTCCTCTCATAATGAAATATTGTACCAGCAAATTTGAGATCACGTGGATAGTCTATTCTGAAGTTTCCATTCAAATAGTAAAAACCGGAAACATTTCTAATAGCTATAAACATAAACAAGAGAAGAAACTCGATATTTATTGCTTCAATTCAACATAACTGTTGTACAAACATATTATGTGTAAAACATACCCAAATAATTGCTAGCTGCATCCTGTTCCTGAATCTTGATGTTGGTAGCTCCAGCAGGGATCAAGAAAATATCATTGTAACCTGTAACAAAAGGAAAAAATTATAAAGCACACATATGGTTCAATAATTATGTACAGTATGCATTATTGTACATACTGAATACTGATGTACTCTCTCCTCCTGAATAAATCTGACCGGTCGCGTTTAAGTTTCCCCATATGTATATATTTAAAAATTGGAGACATGAACGCAACGGTCGGATTTATTTGGTAGGAGTGTACTTCTTTGCGTAAAGTAACATCCTATCCTTCTTTGAGCATGAAACATAAGCTTAGGATCATGATACTTTTATATGTATATATATTTGCAGTGTTTCTGTGTATGATTCAATTATTGTACATATACATATAATACATACCAAAAAGCAAGCGAGATTATAAACTCACCATTTTGCAGATTATCAAAAGGTATATGTCCTGTGACAGTATTGCAACCACTGCTATCTCCACCGCACTCTCGGCAACGATCTTCGTACGCTCCAGATCCAAGCATCATATCGCATCCCACAGGCTACGTGAAATAAAAGTATCATAGTTTTACTTAACGTATAAATTCTCGTTCAAAAACACAGCAACAGATCATAGAAGAAGGTAATAAGAACACATTTACATACATATGTACTAGCGTATGGTATGTATGTCGAATAGGTATTATTTATGTATTATGCTTTAGTTACAATATTAATTATTAGTTTAATAATAATTCGGAATTCAAGGATGCAAAATATTTTATGAATTGCTGATTATTTCACACACAAAATAAATTAGCTAAAATCACTTTGTTTGTTTACATTTTAACCGGCATGTCGATATGAACAGCTGCGGCCAATCAAGGTTAAGAATAGTGGACCAATAAAATTACTCAAAAATTGCGCCAATCACGCCAAAAAACTTAAATATAATTTTTGAGCAAGCAAAAAACACCACACTGCGAGAATAGAAATCATATAATTATAACCATAATTTTTCTGCATACAAAAAAATATGGGAGTTGAGATAATTATTAAATTGCATTAGGATAATAACTCATTTTAATTAAGTTACGCATACAATTTTAATTTAATGATTTGTTTAATTAATCATAAAAACTTTATAATTTTTTCCCCTTTTTATAGTGTATATAATATGACGTGTATATTATGCAAAACACTAAAAAAAACTACATAATATAATAAACTATAATAAATAAATAAATAAATGAGTTACTCACCTTACACTGACCGTCAACACAAACATCTAATTTTTCCTCATCACATCGTGTGCCATCAATAACTTTTTGCTTATGACGGAAATAAAACCTTTCACCTCGGGGCATACAGTTGAGTTCGCACTTATTTGGTGCCTTTGTGTAAGGAATCCAACTGAGAAGAAAATTAGACCGTCATTATCATTAATTTCAAGGCTACAGAAATAGAAATCACGCACCACCCAACATGCGCAGTCGTAAAAATAAGGAAAAAAAAATCAACATAGTAGAATAATGGGCTACTCGTTTTCTTTTATCTTAAGCGCGCGGTATCATGCATTGAGTTAATTAAAAAAAAAAGAGTAAATCTACTTAACATGTCGTACTATGGAGATCCCCTTTAAGCTCATACAGCTAATCTGCAATAAATATTTTAGTCCTAGCTGAATAATCTCTAAGTTATTGCACCTTTCGCACCCATAATAAAATATTATATACAGCATTATATAAGCAAACAATTTTTTTTGCCTTTCATTATCTTTTATAGCCTTTATATAAGTTCAATGATTTAGGAATTCCTAAGTTTTCTTATTATTTTTAAATTACTTTTAGTCAAAGAAGTAAAATAATTAACATTGTAGTTTGTAGTCTACAACAAAAACTAAAATTTGATTATATTACTTACTCATAATATCTTTCTTCAAATGGTATCCTGTTGTACTCTGCGCACTGCTGTGTCCTAAAGTCCTCAGAGTCTGGACAATTCTGTAGATAAAAAGAACAAGAGTAAATTAAAACATCTAGATATACTTTTATTTATTTATTTCCACCATTAATACATACACATACAAGAAAACACTTAAAAAAAAAAAACTCTACTTTAGCAGGTCACATAAAAGCTGTATACTAATATATGAATCTAATGTTATGATTTGTTCATCTATATAATTAATTAACAACTTTTGCAGTTTATATACAAATTATGCATAAGCCAAAGATTAAGCGATTATGGCATAAAATTGCCTTATAATATATTATTGCTCATGTTTCAATTAAAAAAAAAATCAAAAAATCTTTATTTCGAAGCTCCTACAATCAATATTAAATAACAAATTTCATTTGTTTAGGCTATAATGGAATTGTCAACTACTATCATTTACTCTTTTTTAGTGTATATAAAGAACCAAAAAAAATATATATGATTTAATATTTAATTAATTGATTTTAAATTTAATCATATTATAGGAAAGAAAAGCTGAAAAAGTAAAAAAAAAAAAAAAAAAAAAAATCAACGTACACTGTACAACGATAGAACAATAAACAATAAGTATGCAAAATAACACATAATATGAAAATAAAGACAATGTGTGATCTACTGAGTATTTCTAAGTATTTAAAATCATTTCATTATTTTATAACACTTTTATTATTATGTTGTTGTTTTTAATATTTTTTAATTATAGCTTTAAAAATTATATATTTTGAAAATTTTTAACGGTCCTTAAGACGTGACCATGATATGAAAACATCTTATTATTATTATTTATTAAGAAAAATCCCAAGTTTAGTTTTAATTAAAATATAAATTTTGAAATGGCAAGTTTAATAGTTTATGATGTATTTCATATAATAATTTAAATTTTATTATTTTTACTGCAGTGACGTATAATAGAGTAAGTGTGTGATTACGTTTACGTCGGCATTTGATAAAGCGCACGTGGTGAGCAAAATTTGATGCATGAAGTACATATATCACCCCCTGGAACTGAGGTAATGAGATATCTGAATCCCTAACTTCAGTAGTCAGCAGGAGGGACAGTTTTTTAATCGCTTAAATAGTAACACACTTTATCTTTGTTCATATTTCCTATAAGTAAATAATGGACTGCGTTGTTAAAAAGTTACACAAATAACACTTTGCGTAGAACAATAGTTAATAAAACAACTAAATTTTGCTGTTGAACTTGAGACATTGTTTTTGATACGCAATTTCTGCAACGAAATGAAACAGCACGATACCTATCGATACCTAATCTAAAGGGGATGAATATATAATATTTATTTATGATGTTTTTTTTTGTCTTTGTCTTTATCCATACTCACGGTGTTTGCTATTTTATAAAAGTTTGTAAATAATGTTATAAATCCCTTACACGTACAGTTCATGCGCCCTATATAATATAACTTATATAAGACTATAAATTTTCTGCCTGTGTACAGTACATCCTGGTTAGTATAAGCTATACTGTATTACGCATAATATTATTGTATTTCAAAGGAATTATTCTCAAGATCCCACATTGCGAGTAACTTGAATCCAAGTTATAAACATTTTATATGATAAGATAACTTTGTGCACTGACTGCGTGTTGTATGCATACTAGTTGCCGCATATTTTATATCTCCCCTTCGCTATTCGTTCAAATTGTCCATCACAATGCAATACTATTAGATTAACATTATACATTATATTATACATTAAGTTACATTAAGATATATATATATATATATATGTGTGTGTGTGTGTGTGTGTGTGTGTGTGTGTGTGTGTGTGTGTGTGTGTGTGTGTGTGTGTGTGTGTGTGTGTGTGTGTGTGTGTGTGTGTGTGTGTGTATGTGTGTTTGTGTGTGTGTGTGTGTATAATGTGTGTGTGTGTGCGTGTATGTGTGTGTGTATGTGTGTGTGGTATATTATGGTTTATGGTATATACTCTATACTATAAGTATTAAAAAAATACTGTAAATGAATAATGTAATGATAATGCCATAATTCCCTATTTACGGTGGTGACTTATGTTATATTTTATCCAAAAAAATATGATTTATAATGAGGTGATATTTCGATTGCGTGTGGTATTTAATGAAATATGATTCTGTAAGGTGGGTTCACCAAACAGCACTGATGTCACACACACTAAAGATTGCAATCTATATCGCAAAAAAAAAAAAAAAAAAAAAAAAAAAAAAGGAGGTAGCTAACATTTTAAGAATAAGCTGCATGACTAGTTTATTAAAAATAATACAGGTACGTTGTTCGTACACGACATTAAATAACATTTTGAATCTCAATATAATATATATATATATATATATATATATATATATATAGCTTAACTTTCTGATACAAGTTATGAGATTTGAAATTTTTGTTAAAATATTCTAAAATAAATATGTAATACTAATAATTAATTTTCTAAAAATAATAATTTCTAATAAATAATAATTATTTTTTCTAATAATTAATTAGCTTATTATAAAACTGTAATAAGTCGATTGTGCTGTAAAATTTCTGCTGATATATAAAAATCACTGATCACTGATTTACTTCATTTCATCCTATCCTATAAATATACAACTTAAACACTAGCCCGACCTCGAAATAAAAAATATATATACGTAAAACAGATAAAAGTTCAGTGCGTATAAATTATTTAGGTTTATATAGATATATTTTTATACTTTATTTTATAAATGTTTGTAACTTTATTGGAAAAAAAAGTAAAACTGAACGAGCATTTTTATGACTCTTCGTGAAATAAGTATATATGAGCAAAAACAATGAGAAATAAAACAGTTGATGTTCTAGTTAAAAAAAAAAAAAAAAAAAAAAAAAAAAAAAAAAAAAAAAAAAAAAAAATCAGAAAAACTGGCTTTTAATTTGCAGGTGAAAACTAAATTTAACCAGACATGACGTGAAATATAAAACACCAAACTTGCTTTTTGTATATTTTTAAATCCATGCCTTTCCCAACTTCCACTGCTTTATTCGAATAAAAAAGAAGTTAATCGCATTAATGAATATAAGAATAAATTAAATTCTGCATCTGCACAACAGAAATTTATTTTTGTAAAGTTGTTTGAAAATTTGATACAGTTTCAACATAAATATTCAATAATATGCAAAATAATAAAGTCTCCCCGTATTTACCTCTAGATATTTATAAAACGTTTAGTATAAAAACAATGAGAACGAATTGATTCTATGAGATAATTGTATTCGGAATGCATGCAGCATATAGGTATGCAGACTAATGTATAATAATGAAGGCAGTAGAATCAAGGACGTTAGTATATTATTTTACTTACTATAATGTTGCACGAGAAGTATCTCTTCGCAGAACCGTGACATCGTTCACCGTAGTCTGACCTGTCAACAACAAAATAAACAATTCAGCACGATTTCTGGCTGCCAATGCATAAGAGATGTTGTATAATGTAACACTTATGGTAGTTATGGTATAGAGAATGTCGTCTGCATTTTATATTACTATAAAACTTTTATTAGAGAAAATAATGCTTTGTCGCGATAAAAAATAAAAATAAATAAACAACACCATATAATAGTAATATACAGTATTTATTTCTTTATTCGAGCCACAATTTTTTATATACCTATATAACCTATGTAGACGATCAGATCTATTAAATTAAAATTATTTCTCACTCACATCATTTTTAATTATAGTCTGGACTCAATTACTGGCAGATGTGTTAATAAAAACTCCTGAACCAATAAAGTAGAGTACGTAAAAAATCTTGAGATTTGATATACCTATCAGGTTAAAGGACTCAATTCGATGGTGGTATCAAAATTACTCTCGTGCCAATATTTCTCAAAATGCCATTAATTTAATTGAGAACAACCTTTTTCATTAAAATAACCCGTAAAAAGACATTAAACTGCTATTAATTGAGTATGTGCCATAGACTTAAAAATAATAACATAATAATGTAAGGAGCCATGCAATAATAACTATTGAAAATTTCTTATTAAGTATATCTATACTGTAATATCAAAATATAAATATTTAATTATTAATTGCTATACATTGACTATATTAAATCAGTTACACCGCATGTCTTAATTGGTATTATACCTGAGGTATATAGTTTATAAAGAGCAGTACAAAAAAATTGAATCATACCATGTGTAACAGTAGTTAAGAAAATTACTTAATAAAAATGGATAAAATTTTTGTTCATGTTCTTCCGGCAGGCAAGATCATATATCAGAAATAGCCTTCGGCATTTCAAGTTTTACCTCTTATCCACAATAAAGTTAGAAATTCTTACGTATACGTATATACGTATAAAAGATACATTACAATGATAAGAAAAGTTATAGAGGAGCTCAGTACAAAACTTATAGTAAAATTGTGTAGAGATAATAGATTATATAGCTCATTTTCATTCTCTATAATATACAAATTCTTAATTAAAATGTAATGGAAAAAATTATATTAAATTTTTATATATTACACGTAAATGGATAATATAAAATGTTATTACACTTAAAAAATGAGGTTTTATAGTGTATAAGTCTAAAATAAAATGTAATATATAAGGTCAAAAATCTCCCTGTAATTCATTCAATGAAATGTACAATTACAAGCAAAATACTGTAGAAAAATAATTATTTTCAAATATCTATATAACTATTATATTATGTAAAAATTACATTGATTTTGTAACTAACACTGAAATGAGAACATCTTATATAATTTTATAACACATATATGATAGCATAACAAATTTGACAATTTTTTTCTTTAGAAAAGCTAGAAAATTAAATTAAAATAATTTGCAAAGTAGTGTACTGGGGCCACGAGAAACTTGTACGCGTGACAAGGATGTAAATCTGCGGTTTATTTACAGCCAACAACAATTTACTTCTCTTTTATTATGTTTTAAAAATATATTAAAGTGATGTACAGTGTATACAGTACGTACTTCTAATTTATTTAATATTTTTAATATATTATTTTCTTCTACGTTACATTCATTACTAAATACGATTAAGTTTCAGCAATCTAATTTTATTAATCTTTTGGCTTACTATAATGAAAGAAAAGAGCATTGGTTATTTCAGTATAGCTTTACATACATATTTGAGTTATAGGAGACATGATCGAGATTATTATCACATAAAAGAAACTGAATCTGTAAATTAAAAATTTATCGCCACTTGAGTTTTTAATGTTATTGTTACTGGAATTTGCTACACATTGCCATCTCACGGCAGATTTTGCTAGACTCTGGAATCTCCATGACAACGCTGGAAATCCTGGTGGACCAGGAGAACAGCGAATATCAAGGGGTCGTGAGGTTAAAGGCGCCGGCGCTAAAGCAACAGGTGACCCACGCACAAGTATTCGCACTCACTTCAACCAATCATGTTTGTTATCGGATTTTGACATGAAGTTTATAATATTGAATAAACAAGACTATTATTTTGTCAGTATTATCAAAACTACTTCAAGATAATGAAAGAATGCTGTGATAATTATATTGTTCTTACTGATCTGTTGAGTTGAATATATAATTAACTTCATTTTAAGATTCTGTAAGTTAATAAACAAATCAAAGCATGTAATCATTTGTGTTTGTTAATAAAAAAATAAAAATACGCATAAGAAATCTGATCCAACGTTTCATCCAAAATACAAAAAAAAAAAAAAAAAAAAAAAAAAGTAAAAGTAAAACTGCAGAAAATTTTCAATTAAAAAGATTCATATAGGCATTAAAAGCATGAAACTATAATATATTACATTGTAACAAAGTATCACATTTAAAAACAAAACTATAAATATAAATACAGGTTATCACTCCTCGCTTTATTATCGTATAAAGGACTTGCTAATTTTTTGTTTAATTCTAAGAATTTAAAGTGTCTGTAAAAATTAGTTCCATGCAAGCTATTTTTCATTATATAGTTTTTTTTTTTGTAGAAAATTTTAATATATGTTTCAAATTCTTTGTAACTTACAGCCAAGTTTTATTATGATTTAGACAAAAAACGTGATAGCTAATGTTATAGCGTTTAAATCGTAATATTTTTTTAATTATATTTAACAATAATGAAATTTAAATTATATAAAAATACACAAAATTATTATTATTAAAGTGTCGGTATACTGCAGCATACTATATTATCATAAAGTTAAAATATTATACAATAATTTATGAAAGAGAGAGAGGGAGAGAGAGACAGAGAGAGAGAATTCTAGGAATGGGCAATGTAGTATTTTCAGAAATATTTTTTCTTGCATATATGTGACGTTATTATTATTTATTAAATACCTTTTTACAGGAGCCTAACATAGTCTTATATAAGTCTACTTTTAAAATTTTATTTCTACGTGCGGTCTGCGAGAGAGCACATGATGTCATGTTAAAACTTTTTTTTTTTTTTTTCAAGAGAGAGCTTTATAACATTGCGGTCAGGATTTACAAGTGAACATGATCAAAATCTTGGCTAAGAAATCAACTTCTCTATTACAGCCAGTACTTCAGCACTATATATAATATACTTGCTCTCTATTAATTTATGATGCATACAACTTGCTCCGAGAGAGCTGAAAATTTTTAACAACTACTTTTAATAAGTTTTATAATATTATATATATATATATATAATTATATATATATATATATATATATATATATATATATATATATATATATATATATATATATATATATATATAATAAATATATACTGTAATATAAATTTTAATCAAAGTTTAACAAGTTTTTTTTCTTTTAAAGCACAACTACGAACAAAAGTGTTTTCCAATGTTGTACATCTATTCGATAAAATAAACAAATTATATTGAAAAGCGAGTAATTCAAATAAACATTCTTACTTTTATTACACACCAGAAGAAAAAAAAGTTTTCATCGCAATAACAATCAGTCTGCTACCAGTGTTTAGTCTGATCAAACTAATTTGCATAAAATGCAAAAACATCCCGCCTTATAATGCAGGTGTGGCCAATAAAACTCTTAAGAGTTGTAATATAATATGTGCATATACTGAAAGAATATATTAAAAGCATAAATTCATTATTATTTTTATTATTCTTTATAAAGGGAAGTTGGGACTTTTAAACTGAATTATTAATTTTTCTCTCCCCCACCTCTTAATTGTTATTTATAGCTTGCACAAAGAACATTTCATTAGTTTTATTTTAAAAAACAGCTGTGCAATACTATACATATTAACCACTCCTATTTATTTATCATCACAACTCATCCTCATATATAATAGTATTTTGAGCACCGACATTAACTATTTATATTTTCTACATTATATTGTCTGTATAATTTAATCATAAATAAAGAAATTTAGAAAAAAATATAATTTAATATTATTATAATAATGATTATAAATATATGATAATCATAATACCTTCATTGTGTATTATAAGAGTAATAACTTGATAGTTATTGTAAGACATTTTATTTTTCCCACAATGCGTCATCATATATTTATGCATTATATACTTTGTTTAATATACAATTACTTTGATTTTTTTTTTTTAGAAAAAAAATTACTATAGATTTACTCATCCTTATTGTTTGCATAATTATTATTAAATTTCATTGTTAAAGTTAAAATTTTATTTTAAAGAGAAGATAAATGAAACAAAATTGCCAGTAGAATTGAATTGTATACAATGCAGTTTTTCCCTCTTGATTTATTTAGCCAGCGCTATTACAAATGATAACTATGATATGATGCAGAATTGAAGCGAGTAATTATTATTATTTTTATACTTGATGACAGCTGTAAATGTTTTTATTCTTTTATTTAGTTTCATCGCTTTTTATTTACTCGTTGCATTTAAAAAAAAAATAAAAAGTAAATAAATAAATAAATAAATAAATAAATAAATAAATAAATAAATAAATAAATAAATAAATAAATAAATAAATAAATAAATAAATAAAAATTCTTTGTTTGGCTATATACTCATTTTGAAAATTAATTTCTTTTATTATTAATGATTTGTTTTCCAACCTAGGAAAGTAACGTAAGTCCCATTCAGTAGAACTTATAATATTAAAAAAAATGACTAATAAAAACATTGCGTAATTTAGCGCTCTTAAACATTCAATACATTTTTTCTTACGCATTTAAAAAAGGATAATGATGAAACCTCATTATGTCCAGTAGTAATCTGATATCCAAAATTTTACTTATCACTTCGTAATCTATATGATACCATCAAAATTTAGCAGTCACCGTTTTTTTTTTTTTTTTTTTTTTTTTTTTTTCGTTCTTGTATATAAACCACGACATTAAATTAAATCGGATGAGATGTCTAGCTGAGATTGAATTTAAGGTATACATAAGAGAGAAAAAGGCGGTAGTTTTTGTGTGATGTAGGTAGGCGTGAGGGGTCACTTTGTGGCGCGACTCACGCACGCAACTTGGCGGCAAGTGCATCACGCACCTGCAGCATCCTAAATATACCTAAGTCTTCTTAAATTTTTAACTGATTTCATAGGAAAATGAGCCATGTATCATGAGAATAAATAACATTTAGGGTATATAGTGACTTAAAACTCGTCTTCAGCTCCCACGCCTTCTTATGCACCACCAGAGGATAAGTGACGCACCCTTGTGTGACCTTTTCTGACCTTTACTCTCAAAGTCAAGAAGACTGATACTTAAGTAGATATTTTTTTTTTTTTATCGAAACATTTTAATATTTGATGTTCATTCTATAGAGATTATTAAATTTTGATTCATCGAATTATCTTGTCAACAAGTTATTATAGTTGTAATCTTCTATTTAATGAGTAAATATGATTTAAGTTTTTATTTTATGAAAATGACGTTAATTAATAAATCTTCATTTGTTTTTTATGTATTTAATCATGGTTAACAATAAACTAAACTAAGATATTAATAAATACTTTTGCTATTCATATGAGACTATGAACTAAAGGATTACATTATACAAAAATAAAATTTACAGTAAAAATTAAGAACATCAAGAATACAAATAATACAGAATGTTGATCTTTTTATTATTATTATTCACAGAGAGAAAAATAGAAATCTAATGCTTTAAAAAATAATGTTTGTGTGGAGTTAGTTTTGTAATAAATTTACTTTGAGCTATATTAGACTAATTTATTAAAAAAAATCAATACGTAATGGTCTGTCTGTCTGTCTGTCTGTCTGTCTGTCTGTCTGTCTGTCTGTCTGTCTGTCTGTCTGTCTGTCTGTCTGTCTGTCTGTCTGTCTGTCTGTCTGTCTGTCTGTCTGTCTGTCTGTCTGTCTGTCTGTCTGTCTGTCTGTCTGTCTCTCAAATGTATACATAATTATACAGTATACTGTACTTCTAAGAAAATGACTCTATGTATATTTTGCTGTGTATAATATCATATATAAGATATAAAAACTATATTATACCTGCATTGCCTGGTCTGATACGCGACGCCCCCGCCACAAGATCTGGAACAATCACTCGGTTCAGACCATCCACTCCAAGAACCAGAGTCAGATCTACCGTCATCAGGACCCTCCATTACAAAGAACTTTGGTTGGTGAACTTCGAGTCTCTGTCTCTTGTGTCTCGCGTGCTGGTGACGAATACGATGCTGAAACAACATACATTCATATTAATTGAAGCTTTTAAAACGATTGATGTTTTAGTCTACTCTTTATCATTACTTTAAAAGCGTATATTATACTTAAGTTCGCATTTAGCATAATGTATATTTGTGCCTATATTTGGTATTCTATATATACTGTATATAAAAAAAAAAGAAAAGACGCAACGATCTATATATACTTAATGACTTGCTGATAAATGTAGGCGTATACTTTAAATCAATATTTTTTTATTTAATTATTTATTAATTCCATATCTTTAAAAGAATAATTATGTAAAAGTAAAAAAAAAAAAAAAAAAAAAAAAAAAAAAAAAAGTGACAGCTACCATAAATTAACAAAACTGTGTTATCAAAATAACTACTTAAAGCTTTCAAGTATATAATTTAAATTAAATATATTTTTGATAAAAGAAGGAACTGTAAACATGAATACATAATTGATTTAGTTAATAACTCATTTATAACCAACTGATAAAATCTGAAACTTATTAATAATAATAATAAACAAAAGTGCCCAATTTGCATAACATTCTTAGCCCTACAGACCAAACATGCAGTATAATATACTACATAGAAAATAGCGAATGTAAACACAATATAATAGATATTATATAGTGTATTTTTTACATTATTCTTAGCCCTTTAACCTCGGTCTGTGTTTTAATTTACGTATTAATTGTTGTTTAATTGGAGCGTCTTAATATAGTCATAATTGTATATAAACATATGGTGTGCTAAATGAATCATTGCACACGCGCCTCTAAAAGTGGGTAGGGGGTACTTAATTCAATTAAAATAATGACATCAGCATTGCAAAATTATCGCAGTCATATATTTATATAGGTCAAATTTTGCATGACCTTCACACCACCATAAAAAAATTTGGGTTATTGTTTAATGGAAGTATTTTTTATTTATTTTTTTTTTTGTAAGATGTAAAACATTTTGTATTTTTTGTATTGTAGTACGTATAGCATAGCAATTGCATTTTAATACGCATAACAAAAATGAATTAAATTTGTATGTAACATACAGCTTGATTGTTGTTATTGTCATTAAAATTATCATTATGGATGGAGTGGCAATTTTGCAAGCTATAATTTCTTGTAAAATATCATACATTTTTCATATCATTCAGGACTTTTTTTTTCTTTCTTTCTTTCTTTCGTTCTTTTCTTTTCTTTTCTTTTTTTTTTTTTTTTTTTTTTTTTTTTTTTTTTTTTTTTTTTGCTCAAAGAACAAGAATAATTAATTGACCGTTGGCAGTTCATTATAGTAACATAATGTTACAAGCATTAGTCTCGTATAGCATTATTACTCTAATTATGTAATTATTAAGAGTTATCATTATTATAAAGATAATAGTAATAATAAGATTTTATTTACTTAAGTATAAATACAAAAGATCCGAAAAGGTATATATATAAATAATAAATATTCCTTTTTTTTTTTTAATTAATAATAACATAAATATATGAATCACATTAAGATTATATTTACGCTGCCTACATGTTGTGATACATTATTATATTATATTTGCTTAAAAATATAAAATCTTACTAATGTTGTCGAAATGAAGTGTTTAATAGCTTTAAAAAAAGGAAAGAATTCTTGTAAAAATTCAGAACAATTCATTTTAAAATTATCAGAGTAAAAATTATTTTGCTCTCTCTATCTCTCTCTCTCTTTTTTTTTTTTTTTTTTTTCATATAAGAGATAAAGTTTTTGCTTTAACTAATCATAGGTATAAAATGCATTTAATATTTTAAAAAATTAATAAAATTTATAGCTTTTTTAAAACATATAGACGAAAATTAAAAAATAATAATAATTTCTGTACATATATTTAAAAATCTCTCAGCATTTATTGTTTATAAAGGTATGCCACTACAGAGTAGACATGAGCACAAAATATTTACACTTTAAAACACATGAGAAACGTTCATATGCAAGTTTTAATTTAAACATACCACAGAACTCAAAGGGTTTCTTGTTTATTGTATATTATGAATATTAAAGTATGAGTACGAGCGTTGTTAGTTCAAAAAGACTCTATCCTTATAGCTAGCTATATTATAATAGTGCATTAATAATTAATGAGATGCACGCTTGCTGTATTAAGGAACATAAAAAAATGTTTTGTTTTTTTACCACGCCCAGTTCTGGACCTTTTGTTGTGACCAGTATGCATACCTCTTGTCTCTACTTTCAACATCAAATATTGAGGTCCCTTTATATTCATGGAGATAATATTTTTGAACAGAGTCGTACCTATATAATGCCGCTCTATAATTTTATTTAGGTAATGAAATAAATAATAAAGTTCTCAAGATCTAATACTCATCTTTTTGTAAAGCCACAGAACATAATTTTATAAGTAAAAAAATAAATAATAATAATTATGACATAATAAAATAAAATAACGAGCTAACTGTAGGAAACACACACACACACACACACACACACACACACACACACACACACACACACACACACACACACACACACACACACACACACACACACACACACACACACACACACACACACACAAAAGAAAAAAAAGATATCTCGTAGACATAACGATGATAACAGTGGGGAAAAATTATATTTTAAAATCTATCTTTCACTAAAGAAGAAATTTCATAAATTCTGTTACACAACATGGTGCATAAGTATTCTAATTTGAGAAACAAAATTATGCCTATTGGGCTTTTTATGAGTAACAATATTGTACTGTATATTATATGCAGTGTAATAGAGACATTTTGTATTCGAACTTTACTTGTTTAGTGGTGTAAAGTAATTCTGCTGTACTGAACAGCAGAAACCTTTTTAGGCCATTATAGTGTATACACATTACACATAAATAGCTGTGTATAATTAACTCCATATTTAAATGTAAAGTATAATCTTTTTCTTCGGTATTCCATTTCTATCAATTCATGATTATACATCATGCGTAATTAACATGCTATTTCACACGCTGAAAGGATAAACAAAATTGAGCAATATAAAGCACTTACAAAGCAATTATGTGTAGAGCAATTATAAGATCAAATATTTTTGTTAAAAATCTAAACGTGTAATTGTCTCTATTTTCCACTTTTTCTTTTTCTTGTTTTAGTGCCAAGATAAAAGTTAAACATTCATTTTTTTTCTTCTTGGAGTTAAAAAAAAAAAAGTCGTTTTGAAGCATTATTATCTTGAACGTGACACAAGAGCTAGAGGAATGCAGGCTTATATGCTGAGCTCAGTGATGCATGCTGTGTTATGTACCGCTTAACTGAAGTCTATTTATTAGTATGCATCCTTAAACATCACGTCACAAAAAAAGAGACGTTTTTAAAGGGAGGAAAACTCAAAACTTTTTTATTATAAAAATAAACATGAGAACGGTTGATTGAGCATTCAAATTTTATTATATAATAATATTTAATTATATGCGTATCTCGTATACGTATACCTTCATATTTTTTTTTAAAAGTAAACCCCCTTTTAAAAATTAATTGTAGGTAATTTTGATATAAATATTTCATTATTTAAAATTTTTTATTTAAACTTTAATTGGAATTAGTACTAAAAGCATAACCAGTCAAACTTATATTTATTTAACACACTAACAGCACATGTATTTATTAAAAAAAAAATATATATATGTTATCTTGGAAATCAATTAATACTTGTGTATATCAAGATTCGAGGTGAGCGTATAAAACCAAGTGCATTTTACTATTAACTTTATTATTAAAAAAAAAAAGAAAGAAAGAAAGAAAGAAAGAAAGAAAGAAAGAAAGAAAGAAAGAAAGAAAGAAAGAAAGAAAGAAAGAAAGAAAGAAAGAAAGAAAGAAAGAAAGAAAGAAAGAAAGAAAGAAAGAAAGAAAGAAAGAAAGAAAGAAAGAAAGAAAGAAAGAAAGAAAGAAAGAAAAGAAAAGAAAAGAAAAGAAAAGAAAAGAAAAGAAAAGAAAAGAAAAGAAAAGAAAAGAAAAGAAAAGAAAAGAAAAGAAAAGAAAAGAAAAGAAAAGAAAAGAAAAGAAAAGAAAAGAAAAGAAAAGAAAAGAAAAGAAAAGAAAAGAAAAGAAAAGAAAAGAAAAGAAAAGAAAAGAAAAGAAAAGAAAAGAAAAGAAAAGAAAAGAAAAGAAAAGAAAAGAAAAGAAAAGAAAAGAAAAGAAAAGAAAAGAAAAGAAAAGAAAAGAAAAGAAAAGAAAAGAAAAGAAAAGAAAAGAAAAGAAAAGAAAAGAAAAGAAAAGAAAAGAAAAGAAAAGAAAAGAAAAGAAAAGAAAAGAAAAGAAAAGAAAAGAAAAGAAAAGAAAAGAAAAGAAAAGAAAAGAAAAGAAAAGAAAAGAAAAGAAAAGAAAAGAAAAGAAAAGAAAAGAAAAGAAAAGAAAAGAAAAGAAAAGAAAAGAAAAGAAAAGAAAAGAAAAGAAAAGAAAAGAAAAGAAAAGAAAAGAAAAGAAAAGAAAAGAAAAGAAAAGAAAAGAAAAGCGAATCAACCCCTGTAGAGTATAGTTGAAATGACATTGTTAGACGCAGTCATCCATATACATAAAATTGAATCCCTCAGTAGAGTTATTTTACTGGGGGGGGGGGGGGGGGGGGATGTTTAGCGCATGCACAAAAGTAATGATATTAATGAGTACCTCTTATATCCCTATGTTCTCCTTATACCCGCGCCTGTCGAGTTGTGCGCCGACGTCAGCTTTAGCAAGGGTGATGTGCCCGCAGCCCCGCCCTTTTTGATCCTTTTTTTCTTTGTAACACTACCGTGAACCCTAATTGTTGTTTTATCATTTAGAACCCACCAAGCCGGACACTAAGCAAAAATATCTCGCGCAAACTCTTTTCAAAAACTTAAAACTACGCAAGTCTACAAACATGTAAAGTCACAGCAATGGAGATAAAAATTTTATATAGGGGTTTATTGATATGCAAATCAATTAATAAAAAATAGCTTTAAATGAACTGTTTTCTTATAACTTACGATTAAACTTTTTAATCATTTTGAATTTATTTCTAGGAGAAAAATTGTTAATATATGAACTGAGAATGTATCGTTAATTATTGGGTTTCAAATTAAAAATAATATTCCAAAATAGGAAACTTATAAGTTTTGAGATTCCGATAAGCATCAAAGCGTTAAATTTGAACCTTAGCATGAAATTAATTTCATCAATCACGACTCAAGAGTGTAATTTGATAAGCTATGTTCTGGTCTGCTTTGCTGAAATGGTCCTTGAAGAGTAGCGAGAGGCGTCTATCATATAGCATGTTTTGTTTTAAATACCAAGTTATTAATAATCTGAAGTATTATCTTTGCTAGTACACGAAAATAGAATCTGCTTGAAATATTTAAAATAATATAATACTGTATACAGTACACACCTTGTAATTTTATTTAGCATATAAGCCTAATCTTCCTTATTATTATTTAATTATTATCATTATATGCACGTATAGCAAAAATTACGTAATTCATATGACAGTACTATAATACTATAATGTTGCTATTTTGGAATGAGGAAGACTAATGATTTTTGGGACAGTATTTGAGCACATTTTTAGAAAGAGCATAATTAGTAGATTCTATTGACATCAATATTTACCTTTTTATTACTTAATTTTCAGCGATTAATTAATGATTTAAAAGTGGCAGCCACGCCCCCAAGAAGCCTGTGCCGTTAGTCATTTGTTTGAATTTGCAGCGGAGTCTGATGTTCTTCTGCAAATTTGGATACGAGATTTTAAATTTTACGCGAATTTTTAAAATCTCGTATCCAAATTTGCAGAAGAACATCAGACTCCGCTGCAAATTCAAACAAATGACTAACGGCACAGGCTTCTTGGGGGCGTGGCTGCCACTTTTAAACCATTAATTAATCGCTGAAAATTAAGTAATAAAGGTAAATATTGATGTCAATAGAATCTACTAATTATGCTCTTTCTAAAAATGTGCTCAAATGCTGTCCCAAAAATCATTAGTCTTCCTCATTGTAAAAAAAAAAAAAAAAAAAAAACTGTATAAAATGCACATAATTATATTTGGTATGCTATTCAGCATGATTATTATTTGTTATATCATAAATTATGTTTCTGCAACTGAGACTTGCATAATTTTTTTTTTCATGTATATAAATATTATTTTTATACATGTTTTTTAATTATTTTGGTATAGAATTATTTGCATATCTGCGTTTTACAGCATACTGTTAAGAGCAACAAATAAGATATAATTAACATAATATAATAATAAGAAAACATTGATATACATATTATGGCACTTATAAGGATTTTGCATCTTTTAACTTGCCTATAGAAATTATTCATATTTTATTATTATTAATAAACAAAAATTATTATTAGTAATATGATGAACAATACACAAAACGCAATTATGGAAAAAAAAAATTTGCTTTCCAATAATTTTGTAGACAATTTATGCTTCTAAATTATTGGTAAATAACTTGTATAATGTAAATCACTACATTATTAGCAACAATAAAATAAATTTCTATATTTCAATTCAATATTATTCCAGATATACCATAATAATATACGATAATTTTTTAGAGTTATTGGGTCACTGTTGTTCATTATAGATATAACGATAAATAACTATATTCAAATGAATTTTTACATGGCATGAGCTCACTCATCCACATAGGCGCCAGAGCACCTCGCCTTATTCTTTACTTTCATGCAAAGTAGCAAAATAATATTGTCTAAAAGTAAACAAGAGTATACAGGGCGGGGTTTTAAAATATACAAAAACCTACTTGATGATTTATAGCCAAGTAACACAATGCTTAGAAAATTATCTTTCAATTCATATACTCATTACGTCAGTAAAATAATAATATTAAAGATGAATTTAACTTTATTGTTGTTGCTACTGAATTTTTACGATGTTTGTTTGTATTGTATAAATATTTAGCACACCATTATTTTTAGTTTTTGCAGCTTATGTTTATTGTTCAATATAATAGATATATTACGTTCTATACCTTGAAGTGTGTTAACAAAGAATTTTTTGGCAATGTAAAATTATATTAAATTAAGTACATAAACAAAAAATTCTTCAGCACTTCGTCTATATACACATGAACATAGAACATTTAAATATGATATTTTAAATAAACAGTGATCTAACAAAACAATGGATTTATCTTCTTTTTTTTTCTTTTTGCATGCTCCGTATACTTTGTTTCTTATAAAGTAATGTTAATATAGTAAAATGCATTACCATTATACAATGTACATAGCATAGACGTAAGATTTACCACCGTGTGTGTGTTGTATTGTATATAATGTAGAACTATTTTATAGCACAGTACATTAACATTAAATTTGTTTATATTGTATTTTAGATGAAATGTACAGGAGTATACAGTACATTATTACTTTTACTTTTTATCGTTACTAACTTACTAAAAAAAAACTAATAAATTGCTCAATAAACGATGTAATAACATGAAAAGAAGTACATAATTTATTTTAAATTTTTATTGTTTTCTAGAAAAAAAAAAAAAAAAAGCGTGGAGTGAAGAACTCAGCATTTCAATAAAATTCAATTTTATAAGCGGATACTTAATATATAATTGGCTTAAACGTCAAACAAATTTAACCGTAGTTTATTGCCATGATTTTAATATTTTTAATCGCAACTTATAAATTTAATACACTCATTCTTTTTTGCAGTTAGAATGCAATGAAATATATATAATATTATATGAAAGAATAGAGAGAGAGAGAGAGAGAGAGAGAGAGAGAGAGAGAGAGAGAGAGAGAAATAAATTTAATGACAGTTGTAATATATAGCCTATATATTATATAATTTTTAGCATAGAGTCTCGATTTAAATTTACTACACTTTCCTTTCACTGTGCCATGGTATCGTACAAAAAAAAAGCACATCATAACCACTGCACGTAATATTTTTAATATCCCATAGACATGAAAATAATACTTTATCTTGTATTTGCCATCTTTATTATTATTTATTTATTTTTTTATTAAATTTTTATACTTAATATATTACTTTAAAAAAAACGTGTAGTTTTTTTAAATAGAAAAAATATAATATCCATTGTTTATTATATTAAATTTACTGTTAACACAAATGCTAAATTATAGCTTGCAGGTGCATTTACAAAAGTTTTTATTCTTTATTTTTATTATTATTCTTGATATAAAAGGTTTTGGTCCATGATCTTTGACTTCTTAGTATTGTAAAGTGGTTGATGTGTTTCCCCTGCGACTTATTCCAACACGCGAATCTCAGGCAAAGAAAAGTGCATCTGTTTTATATTTCTTGTTGCATTGGAATGCAATTGCATGCATAATGTGACCGTGAATCAATTTCTGCTCTTTGTGTGGTATGAATATTTTTTTTATCTTTCCATATAGTATTATATTATTATTGAACATATGCTGGTGTATTGTAAAACAATACGTATATAGTATAGGTTATGGTTTGGAATGATTTTTTTTTTATATTATATTTTTTACAAATGTCATATAAGTTTTTGCTCAATGTTACATGTAAAAATAAGTAGTATTGTTTTGATGGTAATATACTCTGTTTCTTGCTGAATAATTGCATAATTTTATTTAAATAAAACATTATTGCTATTATTTTGCAATATATATAAGAATACTTTATGCTGCACTTTGATATTGTGTATATTATATTACGTATTTATCCTTTCGTGTTCTCCCTCTCCTCACATAATTCGTTTTAGACCAATTTAAACCATTGCTTGTTGTTTTAATTACCTCTTCAATCTTTGTATTGATTTTCATTACTTACAGTAATTTAATACATTTTTATAATCAACGTTTTATTACTACACAAAATATTCGTGTAAAACCAGGTTTAAAACACTTACTGCAACTTGCTCTGTCTTCCTATCTTTTATGTTTACAAAACTAAATAAATATAACTCTTCTCAACGAATACTTTAAAAAAAACTGTTTACATGTAAATGAGTAATTTAAATAAAGTTTAAAGATTTTTTTTTCTTGAATGAACTTCAATATTATTTCAATATTATATAACAAAATTAACATATAAAAACAATAAATCTAAATATATACTTAAGCTATAAAAGCAATTATAATTTAAATGTTCTTTTAATAAACGTGTAATAGAACCTTATTATTCAAGTCGATAAAGATCAACACAGTTTTAAAATGTATTACATTTATATATACATATAAAAAAAATGCCTTTAGGTAATTATTATTATTTTGTTTCGCTTTACATTTACTTTCAAATTTAATTATCTCAAGCGTTTAACAGGGGGATGAACCTAAAATCTAAACACCTCAGGCAAGAAATGAAATTATCAGGTAAAACGTTGCGTTAATATCTTCAATGGTTTAAAATAGAAGAAGATAAATGCTGATTACTTATAACATTATAATATTATGCACAAATTTATATTTTATAAATATAAAATTTATTTAAAAGCATTAATTAAAAAATATATATACATAATGGTTATTTTAGAATATGTAAAAAGAAAAATATGAGCATCTGGATTTAAAAATACCATTATAGTTTTGAAATTGAGATATCTCTAGTTAGCATGCATTCATTATCTCTCTTTTTACCTCTCTCTAAATTTAGTATTCAAATTCATATTGACTAATTTATTATTTAGTTCTTGAGGCTGTTTCATAACTTTAAAAATTTTATCTTGGCGTGAAAAATTATCAAATATTGTTAAAAGTAAAAAATAATAACAAAAACCTTAAAGTTTACTCTTTTTTTCTTTCCGCTTTTAAGTTTGATGAATTGATAATGTAACTCTCGAAGATATCTAAAAAGAATATATATTGACATCTGAATAACAAAATTAAGCTTTGATTGCAGAAAAAATCAAACTGGTATTGAAATGAAAAAGAGTTGTCATTTTAAATTAAATATAATAATACAAAGCAACTTTTAGATATAGCTCTATCTATAAAGATGAACTAAAAGAGCATAATATCATAACAAAGAAACCAATTGATTGCATTGACTACAATGAAATGCAGGTAGATATTTTGATCTCTTCACACAAGAACGTGTGGGAGGTGACACAAAATGTACTTAAAGTCTGACCGGTGGCTTTGTTTCTATAGTGACCTCAAGGTATGTGGAGGCGTGGTACTCACAAGAAAAAAAAAAACTTATTTAAACCCTTTGGCAGCTGCATAATATATATTAAACCTATATCTTATATTCTAAATTATGTAAGGGTCATTCGATTGAGGGGGGATTCTACATTTAGATAACCTAGTGAACCTTAAAGATTTTTATAAACTACAAAGCTGATGCCGAATTCTTTTATTATAAATATAAAAAAAAAAAGAGAAATGGATTTATAAATTTTCAATAGTATATATTATGTTAACTATAATAATAGTCTCTAAATTAAGTGTAGTTAATTTTAGTGAGACATCACATTTTTTTTATGGATTTCTTGTCGTTGTAAAAGTCTTATTTTCAAAGATTTAAGAGCTAGACTGATTTATTTATTTCTGAATATAGAAGGTTATTGGATAACAAGAAGGGTCGCATAAAAACGTCATTATATCAAAAAAGTTATTAAGGCTGTAATGTAGCGTAATGAACAGCAATGGAAGACTAGAAAAATTTTGGAGGTAATTTTATTGCACAATATTCTAAAAAAGCACATTGTCCTGAATCGATACATAAAAACGTGAATTTATAATTTCTGAGTTCATTAAGTAGTTTTAATTAATTTTTTGAAAGTCACGAAATGACGTCACAGGCTGCAACTTTTTCCTATGCCCACATGCATAAGGTGCAGCCTGTGACGTCATTTCGCGACTTAAAAAAATTAATCAAAAATACTTTATGAACTCAGAAATTAGAAATTCACATAAATAATATGTATCGATTCAGGACAATGCCCTCTATTAGAATTTGCAATAAAAATTTCACCTCAAATTTTTTGTAGGCTTCCTCATTTTTCCAAACTATCAGAGATGACAGAATTTAATTATAACAATAACCTCAAGCTATGGTAAATTGCAATATTCTAGTTTATTTAATTAATATTTGGTAATTAAAATACTTACATGCCTGGCGAGTACAGTACTAAAGTAGGTAGCGAGGATAAGAATAAGCATTGCCAAGGATCTGTAACAAAAAAATCAATCAATCAATATCTTACATGTAAAGTATATTATAATATGTTTAAAAGTTTAAATTGTTTTGATATTGAAGTTCTCTTCCGCTCACGCGAGAACTTAAAGCGAGAGTGAAATGACTGAGCAAAAACATCATTCATCTCTGTTTATACTTCAGATGGATTTCGTCAACCTAAATACATGGTTCATGTCAATATATAAAAGCTAATATTAGAGCTTATTATATACTGTGTACATACTGTACTATTACGGTACCATTAGGTAATCCGTCACATAATCTATAAACATAGCATAACATTTTCCTGGATGTGTCACGTTAAATGAGTGGAGTGTGACCATTTACGTACAGTTTCTCAGAGTAGTTTCAAAATAATTTATGGTTTCCTTTGCACCTTCGTATATTAATGAATTTTAATATTGCCGTTATATAATTTTTTTTTAATACAAAATACAAACATACATAAGTCCCACCAAGACAATGAAGTCTTATCGGTAGGTGCTTAATCAACATAATATAAAAATGTTAGGAAGCATAAAAAAATTACAATAATAATTCAAAAAAATCAGCACATTTCACTACAAGAATATAAAGATATTGTTACTAAAATTAGAACAAACAAAACAAATTATATTATTTACACAAATACCAATTTTTTACTTTTGCTTTTTAATTCTTTTTTACCTTCACATCCTTGATAACTTTTGGGATGTCATTACAGATTAGCGGTAGTTGAACACTGAGTGTCCTCTCACCGTATTTATTTTTAAATTTTGGTACAATAATGAATTAATTATGAATTTCATTAATGAGGCTAACAAGTTAGTCAAAAAATCAAGTAGTACATTTACATAAAGAGAGGAAGGAACGATAAAAAAGTAAGTCAGATTAAGCTAAACAAAGGACAATAAAATTTAACTTTTCTGCATTGTCATTCAATAAACAACATTAATAAGAATTGCAATTGAAATCAAGTTCATATATATACAATATACACACACACACACACACATAGACACACAAACACACCTTGTTCAAAAACATTTATCACTTTTGCTTTAAACCATTATTAAATTCGTATTAGCAACTACTTTTATTATCCTCCTAAATATTACTTCTTTTGTTTTTGTCGACTGATGACCAAATAATTTTTTTTATATTATATAAATTAGACTAAATTTTAGCAGACATTAAAAGTAAGAAAAAAAATTGTATCATTAATTTTTTATAAAGTGATGATGAATCATACAAGCGAAACTTGTTTTAAGTTCATGTTTGTCTTTTTATTTTCATCTAAAAACAATAATTTAAAATAAATACAAAGTCACTCTAATAAGAAAACTTAAAAACTTTTTTTTTTTTTTTTTTACACCAAAAAATAATGTAAGTAGCATTACACGTTAAAACCACACACGAAGTAAATATTAAACTTTTTTTTGTCTTCTTTATACACCAACTTTTCAAATATAAATCACAGGTATATTTTACAAACTAGAACCATTAATATTATATGTTATAATAAGAAATCAATTTATTTGTTATTGAATTAAATCATTGATTACATTGACGAAGTATTCCACCCTCATATTTTAATCAAATAATCATTAATAATAAAAATCAACAATATAGCAAATAGTTCCTCTTTTTTTCCCCTTCATGGACGTTAAAAATACCCCATACTGTTTGATTTACATTAGACTTATGGGAGGTCTGATTTTAACAAATGAAGACTAATTCAGATATTATAACTCGACACCATATGACAGTAGATATATTTTACCTGTATTTTTATATATTCAGAAAAATAAGAGTTAATCACGCAGGTAAGTTATTTATAAACTATATATTATAGGGAATCAAGAATAATAAATAATATCATTAAATGTTTCTTATGAAGCTATAATAAAACTTATAAAATATTGTCCCTGCCGTTAATATTTTTATGATTTGTTTGATAAAAAAAAAGAAGTTTATCTGTGAGAATATTTAAAAGACAGAAGAAAAAAAAATCTGCATTTGTTTATGTTTATATTTTAAAATTTTGCTGTAAATAATAATGTTGACACCTGTCTCATATAATATTCTATTTATGTGCCATTTAAATATTTTATTACTCGGCTCCAGTCATGACAGAAGCTCTATCAGCTATCAGTGTCATAATACCTGCGTATTGTTAATATTTTTTTTTGTTTTTCTTTTGCAAAGAGCAAAGAATTTTTTTTTATCAATAGTTAAAGACGTAGAACATCTTGAATAAAAAACTTGCCTAATATCCTAACATACCTAAATATCAACGTTGATTTGGCCGGAGTAATTGATTTCTAATTTATTTTCCCCTCAAGAAATCGCAGATGCAGGTTTATGACGTCACAACTCGCCTGTTGCCGCGCACGTGGACCAGTGAGCTGTGACGTCATAGACCCGCATCTGCCATTTCGTGAATGGAAAATAAATGAGAAATCAATGACTCAACTAAATCAACGTTGATATTTAGGAATGTTAGGATGTAAGGAAAGTTTTTTGTTCAAGGTGTTCTACACCTTTAAATAATGGTATGTATGTACATATACTAAAAATTATCTTACGCAAATTTAAAGGTATAAAATTGACCCGTCTCGTTTTTCTTGTGTCTCTTTTAAATGAAATTCTTTGAGAATGTCTATTTTTCTTGTAGTTTTTATACTTTTTGTTATTATTATGTGCTCGGTTTCCCTCAGTCATCACATTATTATAATTTTACTTTCAGCAAAGTTGTCCCAAAGTATAATTCTTTCTTTTAACTTCTTGTATTAATACAAAAGCTTCCCTGAATTAATTATGCTATTTGAAATACTATTAGTACTATATTAGTAAAATATATAGAAGTACAGAAAAAAAAAAGAGAGAAAAAAAAAAGCAGCTGATTATAATCAATCATGATTTAAAACATTCACACTTCCCAGTCAGCCAGTATAATGTCAAAATCTTTGCCAAAATTTGCCACGTATGTTAATTAACACTTAATCTTTGAACATGGTGAGTAATAAGGTGATTGTAATTATATACCACCCAAGATGTAATATAATTAATCAGCAAAGTCTAATACGTGATATAGCTATTAAAATTTTCATCAATACACTGTACGATAATAATAATTAATATAGTATAAAGTATATATATTTTTTTTTTGTATTATAGGCTTTAAAAAAAATTATTGTAATTTATAATGGTAATAAATTTTAATATATTATAATGCTAAAATATATTAGCATAAGTTTTAAACGCTGTAAGGCAAAAAAGAAAAAAAAAATCAAAAGTTACAAAGAAAAAAAATGCGTAAATCACTGGAAATTTAAATTTGAAAAACAAAGAGAATTCCTCCAGGATATTATGTAATATTTTAGTAAAATGACACGATTTGTTGAAAGAAGTGCATTATACTATATAATATTATATTCTTTTGATGATTTTAAAAATGTATCATCGTGGGAAAAAGGTTGAATGAAATTTTTTTAATAGATTAAATTTCAAATTCTTTTAAATTTATTGTCTAAGCAAAAAAAAAAAAAAAAAAAAAAAAAAACTACAGCGTATACGGTTTAGAATATACGTAAGAAATATACAATTTTTATGCCCTTGATTGTACAACACAGCAAATACATAAGACTGAAAATTTTATTGCTTTTTAGAGAATTAGTTTGTTAAATAGACATTACATAAAGATGAAAAATTCTCGCACATTGTTAATACGCCCCGTCTAGATATATTTTTTTGCTTTGATTTCACCGCTTCATACGTGCAGATTGCGCAAGGTCACAAGGTCAGATCAGATATGTTGCCTCTGACTGCTGGCGAGGTTTGATTGAGACGTTATATTACATACAACCACAATATTACTATTAAACTGTAATGTATCTCATATAATCATCAAAATAAATGTATACTTAACTGGATTCTGTGAAATAAAATATATCTTAGAATACATTACTCTGTAATTTAAATTTTCGTCTTGTGATAATGGTTCAAGGAAAATCGTCAAACTTGTAAGTTGAATGATTTCATGGTATTTCTTAAAAATATAAGAAGGGATTTGAGATTTAACAAGTATACTTTTAAGTGTGAAGAGTGCATAAATTATAATTATTTGTTTGTACAACGAGTTCAACGTACTCCTATACTGAATATACTATAATTTCAATCAATACATTGAAATTTAATAAATATATATATATATATATATATATATTTTTGTTAAGTCCTGATAACAACACTTTTCTAACTTCTTTTTTTCTCCTAAAAATTTCATCGTGCACTGTTAATTAAAAATAAACGAATAACAAAATCTCGATTTAATTCCTAGATGCATTTTACAGCTTTCATGACAAAGGGCAATAACTTTCATAAATACAAAAATACTTTTCGTTCTTTTGAGCAAGTATTTATAATTAAAAAAAAACTTTAAAAAGTAAAAAATACGTCAAATATAATTATATTACATAAATTAAATAATTCAAACTTGTCATAATTTGAATTTATAGTTATAATACATTAATACATACAAAAATATAATATACTATTTTTTATTTTTTTTTTATTTTTTTTTTACTAAAAGATTCTTATTTTGAATTCCATATCTCATAACCGGATTTTTTAAATTTTAAAATAAAGAGAAATATCAGTTTTAAGTTAAGAGCAATGTACTATGATGTTATATTATAATAAATTTTTGTCTATGATTTATTTGTTTATTTCTCAGACAATCGAAAGTTATGTTGTTTGAATGGGTTATTATGTTTATAATATGTCGGCGTATATATAGTAATGTTTACTCTGAGTTTTGATGACGTCAGGCCACCTGCGCTTTGCCATCAAACGTAAGTTTTTTAGTTTTAATAAATAAGCAAGAAGTCAAGCTGTATGTGAAGAATTTCATTCAAGAATATTGTTTGTGGATTTAAATATTTTATTTAAAAAATATATATATACATATTATAGTTTGTCTTTTTTAATCCAATTTTTATGGTTTTATAAAAAAACTTTTCAATTGTCTTATGGAAGGATAAAATATTTTAACAACACTTTATTGTGGTTAAGCCTTGCCGAATTTTTTATTTTAAAACCAAAGTGAGGTCTGTAAAGCCTGAGTAATTAAGCACTTTTTTTTTGCATAATTTTTTAAGCATAAGTTGTTATAACCAATCTCAGTGCTTCAAGAATTGAACTGCTGTAAAAATAAGCCTTGCTATATCAACATATCATCAGAAAAAGTTGAGTCAGTATTTACTTTACACTTTTCAAACCCAAAACAAGTTCTGTTTCATTACAGTGGACAATAGTTCCTATAATCAACGACGCTAAATGCGCTTCAAATTAAATAATACAATTTTTATACATTACTCAATTACGTTTCCATCATTAGAGACAAAGTTGTTAATTAAATTAAAATAATTCAAGGTAATTTTATAATTAACAAATGAAAGATGAAATAATTTTCACTTAACAATTTTATTTTAAGCTACTTTTTTTATCATTTGAAATTTAATTTATTTTTACTAACTTTTTTATTAACTTCATGTAAAAAAAATATTACATTGCATGTAAGTAATTAAATCAACATTTTTATTCAAGGTCTTAAAATATAATTAGATTTTTTGTTTCCATTGCACAAATTATTTAAGCAAAAATAATTATTCATCATAATCAAAAATTTATATTTCAAGAGGTTAAATAGCCATACCAACATTTTTTTTAAATTATTAACATGTTGGATGAATGCTGTATAAGAATTTATGAAATTTTAAATAGTTGATGTAATCTTAAGCAAAACAAATACTATAATTAAAAATTGCAAATTTGGAATAAAAATTTTACTGGGAGATATTAAACAACATTCAAATAATCAGGAAAATATTTGCGTTTCATACTTATAATATTATGAAAGCTTTTGTTTTTCATTTTAAGGTAATGTTTTGAAAAATCTTCTACGTCGCAGTAAAATATAACACAATTTTCTTTGGAAAATAACAATAGAAATTTACAGTATGTAAAAATATTGCTGTTTTAATGAAATTAGAAAAAAAAAAAAAAAAAAAAAAAAGCTAACTTTTATTTGAAATATTTTATTTTGATTAATCTTGAAATAATAAGCTACTTTCCAACTTTGCATTGTTTATAAACTTGAATACGAGGCGTGACCGACACATTCTTTTAGATTTTTCTTAACTATATAGTTGCTTGCATTGAAGAAGCAAAGTTAAAAAAAAATTCCAGAAAGTTCAGTATATAATATAAGAAGTGAAGTGACTATAAATTATTGTTGTATGCACGTTGTCTTCCGTGCATTTTGTTACTGCTTGCCGTGACTTTAGTGTCAGTACATCTTTCTCATCCACTTTATATAATATACGGAAAGAAGAAGAAGAAGACAAAAAAAAAAAAGTCTTGTTTATTTATTAAATGACTTGGAATTCTTTTTTAAAGTAAATAAGTTATTTCATAATAATAATTAAAAACATTTTCTTTGTTTACACTGCCTATAACAAAGGATTGGGTTTTACATTACATAACGGAATGAAGGTATTCAAAAATTTGTTGTGTAATTTGAGTTTTTTCTTCTTATTCAATAAGTTCTTTCTTATATTTTATTGAATCATGCTATCACCTAATGAAGTTAGTTCAAGCTTCGTATACCCAACGTATCAACTTTATTCTTTTTTTAAATTAATTTCTTATAATACTGTTTGTGTTGATAAGACCCAATAAGATAGTATAATAAAGATAAGGCTACAAGGTGGAAGTGACGTCACGTATATATTTTTGCTTATGGAAATTAACATTGTGGTTAACTATTGAAGTGACGTCACAATCGCTAGTAAGCAAGGGTTGGATAAGACCTATACCATAATTATGTAAATTAATTTGTCACACTGAATTCTATAAAGGCTAGTTCATAGTAAAAATTTCATTTATATTGATACATAGAGTAAGTCAAAGTAGTTCACAATATTGTATAGAAACATATTGATCTATAATAACTTGTCAAACTATACATCAAGGAGTGCAAAATATTTGATTATTTTAAAAGGAAAGTTCTCCAGTACTTGCTATAGATATATTTTATAAAGAGTCTCTAAATATTTCGTCACTAGCAATGTTTAACACAATTGACAAGTTGCCCAAAATAAACATAATAAATAATGTTTGACTTGTTCTAAATACTTCTTTTTTTTTTTGTCCTGGAACATAATAATAAATATTTTAATCCATGTTTGGCATAAAAAATTTGCAATGATATTTTATGAAACGTAATCGTATTTTTATGTTGACATTGTTTTTATATCATAGTGTGAAATAACCTTAAAAAAATACATCCTTTTATGTTAGCTGAAAAAAAAATTACAGTTTCAAAGAAAAGAAAGAACGTTCTTAGAAATAACACTGCAGTGATCTGTGAGTTTGCATACAAATCAAGTTCAAGTCGCGCAATGTTACAAACCGGTCAGCTGTCAACTCATTTCAACGTTTTTATTACAACAGCCTGAGAGTAATTTCAAACGTATACACAACAATTGAGATGCAATGTAAAAAAAAAAAAAAAAAAAAAAAAAAAAAAAAAAAAAAAGTAAAATATTATTATAGTTAAAAACTTCAATATTCAAAGTAATATCTTTATTCAAATTAAATCTAAAGTATATTTTATTTTCTTGATTTAATTTTGTTTTTTAAAATTTGTATAATGCATGTAAATTTATGACAAAATGCAAAAAGAAATAATAATGGGTATATAGTCAAGAAGGTAATTATAATCAATTACATTGTCATAAAAATAATTTTCTTGTAATATAATTTTACTGATCATAAAATATGAAAATATAATTAATAAATCTCATATATGCATTATAAGTCATGCATGACAAGACTTGATTTTTTTAAGGAGCAATTAACTCTAATAATATTAATTTCAAAATAATAATAAATGAAACATTGAGAAGGCTACATCTACAGGCTATTTTATAATAAAACATTTTATTGTGTATTATAACGTAATAAAATCTTCAATTAACAGTATTATATTGAAAATTAATTCAACAGCATAAGGGTATTCTATTATCCTTGAATAAAATACTATCACAATCCCATAAACTATACAGTATTTTCATAATCATATTATACAATGCAAATTTTTACTTTTATAAGTATCATATACGAGAAGTTGCTCCTTCATTATATATAATATATATTATATATTATATATATATATATATATATATATATATATATATATATATATATATATATATATATATATATATATATATATATATATATATATATATATATACCTATTTTATAATATATGTTAAGTAAATAATAAACAAAGTTATATTGTTTTAATTGTAGATGTGTATATGCAAATTTTAAGTAAATATTTTAGACATAGATTTATGCCTGGGAAAATCTCTGTTATAAACTGCGTAATAAGAGGATTGTGTACTTACAAAGTCCAAAAGTACTTAGTTAGTAAAGATGTAATTGAATACCGGAAACGCATCTGTGGTAAAATGCAAGTACTTACATTATGGTCTCATTACATGCTTAAGTGACATGAGAATTTCGCACGTTTTTGCTACACCACGCGTGTAAACTATAATATCCCGTTACAGTGAGAAAAACGCCTGATGTGTATGCAACTTTTGTGTCAAAGCTACTCTCACAGTTGCATATTTTACAGGGGCTTCACACATGTGCAGCGTAACCCAACTATTGGTGTATTGTAATTGTAATGTGTTTTTGAAATAAAACCCCTTTTTTAATTTGAAGATACATTATTTATATCCAGTGTTACATTTCATGCTATATAAGTACTACATTTTCTGTCTTCCAATAAAAATTTTGTAATATCACAATATAGTATAATTATAATTATTTGTAGCTTTTTTGTTTGTTTGTTTTAGAGAATTTTCATCATTTATTCTTATTATTATTACTTGCGAGGTATGACAATACTTAAATTTCTTTATAGAGATTAATTCATGTATGTATAAAATGGTTGCAAAAAAAAAATGAACTTCAATTAATTTATTTGATTAGCTATTAATCTTGAGATTATTTCTATATAAAAACATATGACCTCAACAAATTTAGAAGTGAGTTTATAAAAGCCGCAGTAAAGAAAAAAAAAGATAGTTAATAAGTATCCAGTAGCATATTTGAAAAGTAATAAGTAAGTACGTTCATACAGTGTATGTATATAAAAAAGATAATCTGACATTTAACATATTTAAATTATCAAAACATTTTCATTCAAGTTGTATAAGTTGGTTGTGTCTGGAAGATTTATCTCAAGCATTATATATTATAGTAAATAAAAAATGTACAGCTTCATAATTACAGACATCGTAACTTTATTTATTCGCGTTTAAATCATCGCGTCACGATGAGGTTTTACAGATTGTATCTTTTGCTTTATTCAGAAGCACTTTGTGGTTACATAAAACATTTTAATTACGCCAACTGAATAAACAAACAATTAAAATATAAATAAACTCTAATAAAAAAGAAATAAGCACTATTTTTCTGACAAATATAGTTTGATTTATTATTAATATTTAATTTTTTTCATTTTTATTAAAAATAAATCAATAAAATAAAGTTTGCATTCCATTATATCAAGCGTTTATTTCAATATATATATAAAAAATAAAAATTACGCTTTTGAAAAAGGGAAACCGTTATTTTATATACCACCACTGAACATTTTTTAAGGAGCTGAGCATTTTGTAATTAGAGGCTAAAAATTAAATGGTATTAAAGTAAGCCTATAATATGTAAACCTGAAGATTTTATTTAATAAAAAATGACTAGCAAGTTGTTATAAGCTGCAATAAAAATGCAGTAAATTTTTTAACATTTTCTTAGAAACTCTGATTAACCTAATCCTCATATTTTCCTATAATGACATTGCAAAATACTTAAAATTTAAGCATGGAAAAAAAGAGACTTATTTTAATATATTATTATAGAAATTACACAATTCTGCATGACATAAAAAAAGGAATATATTTTAATATGACGGATATTAATTCATACTATATTTATATATGCAATGCATTTATGATAATATCTAGAATAATAATAGCTTATAGTCGCGAGCCATGTTCCTCGTATGCGCATATATAATAAAAAGTGCAGGCGGCGGATCTAGCTTATTTCCGGTTATAATGATCTAGAAGCATATTTAATATTATAGTGGTGCAGAGGCGTTTTGTTAGCGTACTTATCTATCTATCGTAATGGCCGCGACCCACGCAACTTTATTATGTGCCAAAGAAATTCATTTGGCTTATGTGTGCTCTCGTATATATAATCATTTTATGAATGAACGTAAAGAAATAATGAAGGCGTAAAGCAAACTTTAACTTATGAATGA
Source organism: Ecdyonurus torrentis (assembly GCA_949318235.1). Lineage (NCBI taxonomy): Eukaryota > Metazoa > Arthropoda > Insecta > Ephemeroptera > Heptageniidae > Ecdyonurus > Ecdyonurus torrentis. The sequence goes on from OX439129.1 coordinate 11,849,292, forward strand.
ATGAATACGTAATAATTTTACCATGCGTTAATATGTTATGCTTATATAAAGTATGAAGTCATGAAGATCTTGTACAGTATAATACTGTATAAATAATTTGTTTACAGTTGATTTTAAATATTGAATATTATTATGAATTATTCAGAAAATTTATACTATATATCAATATTTTGGGTGCGTTGCCATGTTAATAGAATGTTGAAAATAAAAAATATGACATTCAACTCAAAGAGGCTATTCTCCTCATCAAAATTCACTAAAAAAATCGTGACACAAAACAATAATCTTAAACTAAGATATAAAAATATAAAATTAAGTTTCATAGAAATGAAATTTTGGATTACAATCGAACAAAGTTGATTCTCAGAAATGATTCTGCTGAATTATATAATTATGAATTAACACTCGTTTCTTTGCTTCAGTGCATATACTTCTAATTTGTACATCGTTTTTTTTTAAGCCAGTGATTGAAATCAAAATATTATTTATAATTACTCAACGTCAGCACAGTAGATACAAAATATTTTTTCGTGACTCACCATTTCTGCTCATAACTCACGCTTTAAGTCGCTATAACAATCAAATCAAAAGTGACGAATTGCTTTTTGGTATATAACAAGTTTATGGTTCTCTTTAGAACTGCTATCAAAATAATGTCTAATTTAAATTCCAAAAGAATAGACAATTGTACACAAATACATTTTGTAAAGAAATATATAAAGATATTATTAGAATTTTAATAATTTAGAAGGTTCTCTTTAATTAGATGTCTCGTCGAAAATTTTTTTTTCAGCTAGATCGCATAAATCACTAAACAGAGTTAGACAATAGATAATAAAAGAAATTATTACTAGTCCGACCTTGGAAATATAATTTCTATGATTATAGTGGATTAAATTGTGAAAAGCATACCAGGCAATTGTTTTATTAGAATTCTCGTCAATTGTGAAGTACTTATGAGATTTTTTATATAATATTTCATCATTCAACTTTACATAATTTCAGTCTTTAAAAACTACATTCTTTTTTTTTTAATTATAATTAAAATTTCCTTCTAAAAGAATTTTAATTTGAAAATTTTATGTAGATTTTCTGTTTTAAATTTCATTTGTAGTATAATTATGAAATATTTTAGCATGGCAATTCATTTTTTTATCCGATGAAAAGATGACAATTTTGTTGCAATATTTTATAGTTTTGTTTTGCACAAATTTTTTAATTATACAACATGGTTACGAAGGTTAAAAAAAAACATAAGATACTTTTTGTTTGTTTGTTTCTTTTTTTTTTTTTTTTTTTTTTTGATATTTTTTATACACTTTGAAATCTGTATATAGGATTAAATCAGATCTTAGATGAAGACACTTAATTATTTTTCTTAGACATTTTCATTATAACTATATTTCTAAATAATCATGATGAGATATATATTTTCAGGTCAGAAATTTTTCATCATATAAATTCACTGAAATAAATTAAAAATAAACAGATATCAAAATTTAGACAGTATTGCGATTCTGTGATTATTGCTGACTCACGGATAAAATTAGCGCCTCTTTTATTTTTCCTTCTCTTTATTTATTTACATTCAAGATGTTTTTCTTTTTCTTTTCCATGAAGTTTTCGTGTCTGGGATATGTTTGCCTATAAGCTCAAGCTTATAATTTTTTTTTTTCGTATTCTGACTCAATATCATGTGTATACTTCTAGGAAGCAAAAAAATTTGCGATTATTATTTTATTTATTTTTTGTTTTTATTCGTGGAGTTATTGCATATGCTCGTATTACGTCAATGAAGTATGCATAAAATTAGAAGCAGTAAAATATGTTTTATAGTCTTTCCTAAAGAAAAAAGTAAGCAATTTCTAACATTAGCTCATTATTTTCTGTTTATTACATTATGGTTAAAAAAATAATATCTATATCAATAGATTACCATAAAGTATAAATATGTATAGGGCGTGTGCGCATGACGTCATTCTGAATGCTTTTCAATGCTCTTCTTGAGCAATGAATAACATAATTGCTCAGCATAGGACAAACGTAGTTTTTGGCTATTTTATTTTGAAAATTAGCTATTTTTTGGTAATTATTATTTTTCTTGCATACTTGACAAACTAATTCAACCTGTTAACAGCATTAATGCTCTCCAAAAAAATTGCTAAGTATTATTTAAACTGGCAAAATGTGCTATTTTCCTAAACCGGCCAATGTTATTTAGTACTCATGCACTTATGGCGTCGACTTTAACATGAATGAAACCACCCTATAGCAGCTTGAGTGAGTTTCATGATGGTACATAAAACTGTATGTAAGATTGTACTATCGCTTCTTCTTTCCTGCAAAGTTAGCAAAGTGTGTAGGACTTGCGGCAAGATAAAATGCCTTGTGGTATTCTAAATAGCACGTAGAATTGAATAGGAAATGTTTATGGTATAAAAATTCAAAGAACTGGCGCATTACCCCTTCCCCTTTGCGAATGACAATAAATTATGAATGAATTTACATTGCGTATTCATTTTTTCCCCTTCTTATCTCTTTATAATTCATAAACATAACCTTTTAATACTGATTTACTTTTTAAATGAAAGACACAACGTTGTAAATAATTAGCACACATATGCAATGTGTTTGAGATTATATATATAATATATTTTTTTATTTGATAATGCTATAAGAGCGTAAATTCTGACTTGCTATTTTTTTCAATGCGTATTTCTTGTGAACAAGCCAAGCAAACATATAGAGCTTCCTCTTCATGATTTTAGTTGCAGACTAGGGATGGGGGATATGGGGTTCAGATTTCCTTCATAAGGTTGACCTAGGACCTTTTACGGCCAAAAAGTCACCATCTGTTCCCATCTTTCTTTCTATTTTTTCTTGCAACAACATTTTAATGCGTGCCTACTGTGTGTTTTTTTGTATCCTATATACACACATAATATATACGCAAACCAAAATTATGGCTCTATTAATTATTATTAAAGTTGCGTGATATATTAAATAAATTGCTGTTAAAATTTTTAATCGGCGTATGACTTGTACGTCAAGTTGAAATAAAATATAATGCCCCGAATTAAGATGTATGGCTTGATTTATATGTTTTGGCATTTATTGTGGAATAGAAAATCTATCTTTAGAAAATCCAATTAAAATAAAAATCAATTCATGAAATTTATTGATCTCATTGATCATTACTCTAGACTTACACCGCATTCATGTCTTTTGAATTCAGATGTTCTTTTTTACTTGTGCAAAGTTGTGTTGTTATAGTCTTTTATTTATATTTGAAATATGTAAGTGTTTTAATCTTAATTAAATCAAACGTATGTGGCAACAAAAGCTGTATCATCGATCATCTTTTGATATTTTTTTTATGAGGGGGAGAGAAGGGAGGGTATATTGTAATTTATCATTAGAGACTTTGGAATATAGTAAACAGATTAAATCAATAAATGAAATTTGCATATAAAAGAATACGAAAAAGTTAAATATGTTTGGGTAATTAAAGTAACAAATTGTAAGTGCGAGTTGTATTACAGTGTTATACGGGGGATCTAGGACAAAGTTCCGCTCTCATGCAGACCGAATACGCATTGAGCATCAGGCAGGCGTGCGTGTGAAAACACTTAGTCCAGTGCATACATACATTAAACACGATCGTTTACAAAAACATATGATGTACACCACGCGTCTATTTATCAATTAGCATCATATTTAGCTTTGTATTATAATGAATAGGAAAATAGACTTTATTTACCAAGAAGAACTAAGAGCCTATTGTTTAACTCAAGTCTATACAATGAAAAGAGTGTCGATAACAAGTTAATAACAAACACTTCTGTGAGAGAGTGTGAAATTATACGTTCAATTTGGTATTTAGTTACCATTACGAAATAAAACAAATAAAAAATAACAATTTTTAATTTTTTTTTCTTTTTCAAGTCTAATTGTTGACGTATCATCCTAACATAAAAAAAGAGATAAAATTATTAAAATTACTTAGATATTAACCTGATAATAAATAAATTATACGCATAATGCATGAATGATACCGTTTTTACACAGCTCAGATATTAATAAATAATTTTAAACGTTCTGGGGGGCTGTTCCCTAAGCTCTCGTTTTTCTTCTCGATATCGAAATCTTTAGGTTTAACAATGAATTCGGTACCGAAAAATCAAACGAGATCTTACAGAACACCCCTCCTGAACATAAATTCAAGAGGTTGACACAGCTATTGGAATTCAATAAGTTAACGTCTAAATTTTTTACAGTGTTCTAATTTGCATATATTCAAATATAATGCAAAAATTTAACATAAAAATCCTCATTGTTATTGAAAGTGCTTTTATTATATTGTTTGCTTTGGTATTTTTGCTATCCTTACATAATTTATCTAAAAATCTATAAAGGTATTTTGTTACCTTTTTTTTTTGTATAACACAGGTATTATTGAGAGGGTCATGTCAAGAAACTCAGCACGAGTGAAGATTTTATAATAATAAATATAGCAACCTTTCCACATACTTACAACACTTTCTATAACAAGGGCAGTGAAAAACGTTTTACTATAAAATATATCATCTGATAAAAAGAAAACGGAAGAAGAAATAAAACACAATTTTATGAGTTGTTGGGAATTACAGCAAACTTATATAAAAACTATATTTTTTATCCTTTTTTGTTCTTACGAGAATTCAAAATTATTAAGATATGGAGAACATGTAAAAATATTCCTTGCTTTCTATACTTGATTTGTCTTAATGCGTACTTAAATAACTTCAAAAAAAAATATAACATATGTAATATTTGAATAAAAAATAAAATATTTCTATACTATTAGATTAAGTAGTAATATTTTATTTTGTTTCTAAAAGAATACAATTAAATTGATTGATGATAAATATCTAAATTATAATTATCATAACCTTGTTAATAGATTTAACGAGCACAAAACAAATCAATTTATGCAAATAACATTTCATAATTAGCATTTCAGCGAAGAGAAGAAAACAAGAAAATACTTCTTCGTATATTATTTAACTTCCGTTTGTCATAGAAATGAATATTTGTAGAGATCCTTTCTTCTTTCGTTAGAGTAAACAAAAAATATAAATGAAGAAGCCCACCCATATATATATTTTTCTTTAGTCAATATGTGCTCGTTGAAAATATGAATGAAAAGAATATAAAATAAGTTTGGTCTATGAAAAATATTGTTGTAAAAATTTAACACGTGCTTAAAAAACGCGGCAAGCTTTTGTAATACATTTTAAACTATGGCATTTTAATTAAAATTCTTATTATTATTTTGATATGATAATAAGTATATGTATACACAAGAAGTATAATAAGTTAGGATTGGAAAGGATGTGTGATGAAAAGAAAATATAAAGATTTAAGGAGTGCTTATGTGTATATATATACTTATATTTACATTAGTTATATTCTTATTATAGAAGTAGTATTTTTAATGTCAGTTAAAGAACCAATTAAGAAAATGTTAGATCTTCATTAAGAGACGAATCAGAAAGAATAATAAAAAATAAATCAAATTAATGAATGGTAACTAATCAAGTATTTTTGTTGGACAATCATCTATACTCTACTGCATTTACATTTCTCCATTCATCTATTCATATTCTATTTCTCTATTACATAATGCTCTGTTTCAAAAGTCAGGACTTTCCTGGAAGTCACCTGAATCAAAGTCCTGAATAAAGGATTTAGTTTTAACACTTCATTTTTTTTTATTGAACGATAGAGCCTCCAAAATTAACTTGTTATAATTTATGTTTTGTATAGTAATCTTTTGAGATACGATGTATACAAACTCTTATTATAGTTTTATGTAAAGTCATATAATTTTTTTTTTAACTAATGAGGAAATAAAACTTAAATAACAAAGAAACGGATTCTCATACCATTACATGAAAATATCCTAATCTCCACCTGAAATAAAAATGTAACATCAACAATTTTATATACAGAGGTGCCTCGTCAATTAGAGACGCTTATTTTAAATCGTAAAAAAAAGGACAAGCAGCACACACAGTCCTACAAATCACGCATTATAACGAGAGAGAGAGAGAGAGAGAGAGAGAGAGAGAGAGAGAGAGAGAGAGAGAGAGAGAGAGAGAGAGAGGACGGTTGCATTTTTCTATATTACTAAGGTAGGCAAGAGAGAGCAATCAATAAAATTTTATTCTCGTGTTTCTCATCGTCTACCTCTGGTCTACCTGAAGAAATAAGTCGGTTTCACGCCCTCTCCTTATGTGTACAGTTCACGCCAAAAAAACAGAAGCATTCAAGAATTTTTGAAAACTTCATGTTATCACAGAACGACCTGTCGTATTTTCATCAATGATTGATTATTATTGTAAAATATAATTGGAAGGAAAATATTTTATTTGTTAGAAATGTCTTGTTATAAGGATTTGTTAGAGAACTAGAATCTTTTAATATATAATTTCTTGGTATTTTATTTTTTTAGCAATAACAATTTCATAGTAAAATTGAGTTTTATTTTCTACAATGGTTTGATAATAAACTTTTAATAATTTATTATTGGTTTCATAAACATAGAAAAAAAATAAGAAGTTTTTTTTAAGGCTGATTGTTCTAAAAATAAGTCTAAATATTATATGATACTTGTTAATAGTTTTGCAGGAGAATTCAAATAAACAGTGATAGATAGATCTAAAAGATCTCCTTCATCCATTTGTATTTTTTATTTATTAATGAAGTTATTGATATAACCATGTATGTATACATATTAAAGATATATAATATAAATAATATTATGATATACAACGATGATATAACGAAGAAAAGGCGTATAATACTCTATACAGTCTATCTATACCGCATAAACATTTTACATTATAGTGCAAGTAGTACAAAATATATATTTAAAAACTTGGTGTTGCCAAAAATGGTAGAATTTTGCGATTCATGTATGTTTAAACACCTCCACTGCCTTAAAAAAAAAAATGATATTTCATTTGCATGATGGCGCATATCTGTATAGATATATATTTTTATGAAGTAGAACTATATACATTGTATAATAAATCGAGTATTATAACAAAGTATACTAAGAGTAACATAGATAGGGTGAACGTACGAAAGTAGTGTATCAACAAGTGGGTGGGCACAATGGTATATAAAAGTGTTGCCTGTATTTTTTATTTTATTATTATGGCTCGGACAAAAGCTTATTATTTCTTGCATGAGATCAATAAGACGACTGTACAATATATATACATATATGTCTGTGATGTTCTATTGTCTTCAACACTTTCAAACATTCAACATCGTAAATGTAAAAATACTTGACATTAACATTTTTAGCTTTTAATTTTTTCTTATAAGGATAACTCATGCACGTAATGTTCCTTATTAAGATATTGTAAAGTAATTTTCTATTTTTATTGTTAAGGTAATGTTAAAAACTATAATATGGTTCTTTAATTTTAATTGCAGCTTATATACAAAGATATTTTACCAACTTTGAATTTTTTTAATAAAGACACAGTTTATTTGTTTAGTTACTTAAAACTTAAACTTATACATTTATTGAAATTATTTATTGTAAACTCTGATTCTTAAAGTGATTAAAGCATTAAATAAGCAGGGGGGGGGGGGGAGGGCTTTCAAGACTTTTTATAAACTTAAAATTCTCCTTATTAGATTACTAGACAAAGCATTCTGTATCGAACATTGTATATCTACTATAAAGACTTGCATGGACATTCTACAACCATCTGAGCTATAGGAATATATATAGCATTAAATACGTGCAATTTTAAAATAAAAAATTATCTTTTTAAGACCCTTACTGATTGACAGTTTCACTTTAATCCTCTCTATGTCTTTTTCAAATATTAAATTTCATTCTTTATTGAAAGGGAGAAAAAAAAAAGAAGAAAATCTTATTATAAAACCTGCGGCAGTTTTTGAGATAAATAAAGTGCTGACAGAGCTTTATTTTGAAACATATTTTGAAAAATAAGAAAAGTAGAAGACAAGCATGAATAATATTTTTGTGATCATTATTTCTAGGATTATAATTCAACTCTTTATAATATGATTTATTTTATAAAATACAATTGAAGTTAACTTCTATTGTCAGAGATTTTATGTATATAATATTTTTGTACCCATGACATTTGCATTGAAAATTATATATTCAAAATATAAGAAACTTCCGGTTTAAAAACTATACAAACACACCCTCTAATTTTCTAGCCTTTTCCCCTTGCTAATTCTAACCATACAGCACTTAATCATTAGGTAAACGTTGTTTTGTAAATATAAATAATGTTATTATGTTGCTTTCATACTGGTTTTTGCAAAGTTTAATGAGGCGGTTAAATATATAAAGTTATATGAAGCTTCTGTTTTAAAAGAATCATACTTTTCACTTAAGCATACTTTAATTACGACACCAAGTACCAATGAAAAGATGTTTGTCTTCCTTAATAATTTGTAATTATAATTATGGGTTATGGGTTATAAATATAATTTACTAGTTTATAATTCGTGAATGTTCGCTTTATAATAATAAAAAGTATTTATATACAGTTGTACCATATAAACCTTGCAGTTGTACAAAAAAAAATACAAACATCGCCATACAACATTGTAGAAAAAAATCATATAAAATATATTGACGATTCATAATTTGCTTCAGAATAAAATCACAATATATATAATAAATTTATTTTCATGCACGTATGACATATATAAATATATAAATAATAAATAAATTTATTATTTGTGATAAATTAAAACTATTAACTTAACATTATCATCGCTAATTTGCATTAAAAATTACAATTAAATTAACAAGGTCTCAATGTATAAAGATAAAGGCCCCCCACGCTTAAGAAATGAACATAAAAAAATCTAAAGATCATTTATTATTTATATACAAAAAAAGCTGTGTGATCAGATTAACTGAATTTCTATCGATTTCTTATCTTTTTGATCTGATAAATGTTTTTAAATACAATGGTTTTTTAGCTCATTAAGCAAGACACATATTATATATTGGATACAATTATAGAATAGTCTGTCTGCGACCTTTTTAGACTGTGGTTTCTTTAGTATACATGTGACGTAATTATTTGGCTCCGAAACGAATACTTATTTTACTTTACACTCTTAATTATACATCTTCATTAAGTTTATATATAAGACGATTCAAAAAAATTATTAAAAAATTAACTATTATTCATTATATTGCATATTACACGAAACAAGAGGTGAAAATTACAAAGTAATAAATTACTGGATTATGATTTTATTAAATATATCAAAGATTTTAATGATAAGTGACGTCACGAGAACTCGTGATTGTTGTATCTATATTGAGGATGTTGATTTCCATTGTTGTTGTTGTGTGGTCCCTTATTGTTAACCTGCACACCAACATCGCTGTTCTGACGTCACAACAGCGTGTGAAAAATACCTCATTTCATTGCTTTGTTGTTTTTAATTCATTTGATACATCTATATAGTATAAGCATAATATAATATGTAGTGTAACTACTGAATAGCTATCCGCATTACTCGTGAAGAATCTCGGAGATTTTTTTAACTTTTCTTTGTTATGTATCTTTCAATTCATTACTTCTCAGACGATCTCTCTCTCTCTCTCTCTCTCTCTCTCTCTCTCTCTCTCTCTCTCTCTCTCTCTCTCTCTCTCGCTGAAAATTAGATTTGTACAAAAAAGCCCACACAGAATTCAACTCGGTGATGTTATAAAAAAAGAAATGAAGACAATGTTTATTATAATGATTATATTAAGAAAATTGTTCCCTTTGCATTGAACCAGTGACACACTGACATTCTCAAGGACGACTTAAAAATACTTCATATAATTCGACTCTTACATTAAAAATTACACACTCAAATATCCTTTGTTCAATAATAATATTTAACTCCCCACCTCCTAATTTTTATTATTTATCTTTTAGACTATATAATATAAATAGTTTTTGATATATGGCAATTGGCAATACATTGTATTGTACTAGAGTAAATAAATATGTTTGTAGCATTATAACAGTGTGTTAATATAAAAATAAAATTGTTTGAATGGATAATGATGAATGCAAACAGAATAATGGTCAGCGAGTACAGCCATGAGCTGAGATTTTTATGACGCACATCATGAGAGAGGCGCTAACTGACTATACCGCGGAGATTTCAATAATAAAAAATATACTTTGCAATGTCATATATTTAAGCTTTTGCCTGGCTTTGTGTGTGGAATAAATCATTAAATTTGCACATTGATGATCTCAACCAGGCATGAGAAGGCTGGAAAGTAAAAGTAGTTAAATTATTGTCAACACGTGAGAATATTTATTACATAATTTTCAAAGTCAATGCAATTTTTAAAGTCTTTGATATTTTCAAGTTTTTGTTATAATACATAAAAATGAAGTCAAATGATTATTTTGAAAAAAAAAATTAAAATCAAGATATTAATAAAAATTCTAAAATTCTACAAACATACCAATTGTCATCGGGATATCACTTTTTATAAATTTAATGAATGAATAGCAAAAAGAAAAGGAAAGGGGGGGGGGGGAAGAGTTTTAAGTAAGGCAATTTAAATAAAAATATCCTTGAGAATGTGCTTATTATTATTTTTGTTATCCATGGCAAACGTTACAACCTTGCAGATCTGACTTCCACATTCCAGTTTTTTATTCTCTAAAATGAAAAAGAAAATGTTTATTCAAGACCAAAAAGAATGAATATAAATTTAAAACACTAAATACTTTCTTACTCATACTTACTCAAGTACTACTTTTCACTTTTTCTTAAAATATGTTTCATTACAAAAAAAAAAAAAAAAAAAAAAAAAAAAAAAAAAAAAAAAAAAAAAAAAACACGCATTAATCATTAACATAGAGATTTGTAAAATTTCTCACAAAGACTTCTACCATATAGCATAAGTCTTTTACTCTTTATTATACTTTTGTTTTTAATCTCAACTATTCTGACTTAGTGATTATTTAAATCTCAGCTAACCCTTATTTACTGTCAAGAAAAGCTTATGTTGATGTATATATGTCTGACTTATATGCATTGTTATCGCTGTATTATCTCAAGAGATATCTTCTTATATATATAATATGTATCTCGCCCATAGCATATTCTCGTGGGTGGGTTTAAAACTGTGAGTTTTATCGAGAGACTATGTAATGTGTATTGTGTATAGTTATATAATGGAGGGATGCGATCCTAATAAATCATTCTTATATCTCTGTGGGGGTGGTTCTCTTTTACTCTCATCAAATGCATGGCGGCACCTTTTAGTTATTACAAGTGAATAATCTAAAAGGCAAACATAAAAAAGTGACCCATACTCAAACATATGCCATCATAGAGTAAAAATTTTGAAAGTAAAGAACATAATACAAGCCGCAATGCCAAACCAAATGCTATTTCTTATAGCTATAGGTATATAAGCAATTAATAAAAAATTACATTATTTCACTTATTTTAAGGAATTTCTATATAGTTTAATGTGAAATTTTATTATATTGCCTTTACAATGCAGTTATATGTGTATAGCTTTTAATTATTAACGTATTGTAATTTTTTTTTAAACACAATATATATTACAATAACCCAACCAAGGCAAAGCCTGATCGTTCAAAATATATATATATATATATATATATATATATATATATATATATATATATATATTGATCAATTACAATGTTTCTATACCATGACTTCCTAAAGAAGACTTTTTCTTTAGATGTCTTATAGATGCCTTCTTTAGGATGCATTTGTAATACACAGTGTACTTAATATTTTATATCACACTGTCTTTATAATACAAATAATTTCAAAATTACCAGAATAAAGCAAGGCTGTCTTATTTATGCATTTATGTGATCGTAACTGCTCATAACTTAATGTAATTAACTAATACAAAAGGTAGGTAACTTCAAAAGAATAACAATAATTTTGTACGTAGACTATTTTAATGAAGTTTTTAACGACTTTTGAAGTCTTTTTGTCGTATAATATTTACATATAGATATACACATTTCATTTCAGTTGTACAGACACTAGAGTTTTCTTTTTTCAATGATCATGTCAGTGAACTTGACTGTAAAGTTCTGTGAAAATACAAAAGACTAAAATAAACATATCGTCTATACTCACATAATGCACTCACCTAGAATTATTGTCCCATTTTGTGAACGTTCGTATAATGCAACTATCACAATGTCTATAGGAAAATATAATGACTTTTTTCATTATATATTTTTTTAGTTCATCAATAAAATAGATGCAGTTAATAAATAATGTAATGAATAATCAATTAAAAATATAATGAAATCATGTTTCTATATAGTCGTGATAAATATATTTTTCAACCTTATTATATAAAGTGCATATTATAATATTACGTCATTTTCTTACAATGCAGTTGAAGAAATAAAAATATTAATTTATATTCTTTCTTGTATTCAAACAAACACAGGTGCATTCACTATTATATATAATAATATAACTAACATTCATATTCACCACACCTGACGTATTAATATTACCGTATAAAAATATTTTTTTAACTCTTATATGTTATTAAACTCTTTTATGCATGTGTGGTAAATGTCATTTAAAATATAATTAATTATTATCAATGGTTTTCAAATGTAAAAATTATTATAATCAATAAATTTTATCTAAAATTAATGTATTTTAATAAGATTCAATATTTTATATGTTATATATGGTTCTGGATTTATAAAATTAATTACGTATCAATGACATTTTAATCATTGATCACAAATACTAATATCAATGAATTTTATCTATATGAATGAATATTTTTAAAATACGATTTACCTTTTTTTTTCACGATTGAAATCAATATAATTTTGTGTTATATAATATAGTGAATGAATTAAATGATAGTTATTATTATAATAAACAAGAATTTGATATAGCATGGTATATAATTATAAATAAATAAATAATAATATAAAATAGATTTCCGATGACATGTATTATTATATATAATTATTTTTCAAAATTGATGAACACTTTCATGTTTCATGTTAAATATTACCACTGATATATATAAAACATAAAAAATAATAATTTTTTGTTTACTCCTTCCTATATTTGCTATACACATAATATGTTTTAGGATTCAAGATTAGAGTTCCAAACATTTCAAGGTGAATTTTAATAATGCTTTCAATGGTAACAATATTAAATTTAACAAGGTTAAAAGTGTCAACCGCATGGATATGTATGGTATATTGTCAACTTTGCTTTATAAGCCATAGACATATACGTATATTATAGTCTCAATACTATAATACTGTGTTCGATTTTGGTAATATAGTACTTTTATCACGGAAAGAATAAAATAACGTATTTTATGCTGCATTTATGCTATTATAGCCTAAATAATGCTAAATTAGAACAACATAAATAATTATACTGTACAACATATTATTTGTGCTATATTATATAACATAATTTTTATGCAATATAGCATAAATTATGCTGTATGGAACAAATTGTGCTGAAAATGAGCTATGCATAATTATTACGTTTTTATTTTTGTCCGTGCATAACAAGATTCGCAAATTTATTTATTTTGATAAATTTTAATATTACTTTAATATGACTTTATGTTTTAATTGCTAAAATGGTTTTACGTTTCATTTACGTATATATAATAATAGATAATAATAAATAAATAATAATAAAACAATTAATGAAAAAATAAAAGACATATGACTATAAGATTTATATAATATAGAAAGATTATAGATATAAAAAGACAATCTATTTTGAACTGATTTGCTGTTGCGGTTCTAGAAGTCGTATTGCTATTATGTAAGCGTGAGAGATGGCACTTTGCCAAATCAAATCAAATCATGGCAACAGGTGGACGCTATTAGATGTAATGACTCAAATAATCAAGTAGATGAATGTACATATAAGACAAAGGAAAGGATATTACTATAAGGACTCTTGTATATAGGGATGCATTAAATTAGTCAAAATTTAATATATTTTCATTCCAAGTGACAGTTTGATTAAATTTAAATATATTTTTTTTTATCTTACCGATATACCGACAAAAGAGATAAAATAATAAATTTGTATATATAGGGTTGTTTGATGTATGATGTTTTAAAATGACATCTCTTATTTTGAATACTAGGTCAAAGATATAAATATAATGGATATTTAAACATTATCCATATGTATATAAATAATATGATGTAATACATTTATATAAAATTTCCTATGCCAATTTTGTCTTCTAAATGATAGGTCAAGTTACAATATCATTATGGTGTTTTTTTATAATATTGTTAATGGTTTTTTTTTTGTTAAGCTTTTAATTTATATATCACCAAATTATTATTTGAAAAAAAAATCACATTGCAGGTAATGGTAACGATTTATAACATAGATTTTATGAATTTTGTATACAGATGGTGCAATTTTTTTTATAATCTGCAATAATTTTGAAGGCATGCTCATTCGATAACAATTGAATTGTTATTATTATTTTCTTATTGACCCAGAGGTAATTCATAATAACTAAGAGTTGCAAAAAACGTTTTGGTATTGTATTTTTTTTTTACAAATTATATACCATAATTATATTAATTGAAATAATGCATTCAATTAGTCAGAATAAGGTTCCATAAATAAAAACAAGAATTAAAATGAATAATATAATATATATATATATATATATATATATATATATATATATATATATATATATATATATATATATATATATATATATTATATATATATATATATATATAAATTTTTAACCAAAAACTTTGAATGCAGTCAAAGTTATTGTATATTATATAAATATTGCACCGTTCGCAAACAGGTCAATCTAATTATATTGTAGATTTGCGCAAAATTATTGTGAGCTTACATATTCAACGACCAATATAATTCAGAAAAAAAAAAAAAAAAAAAAAAAAAAAAAAGACTTTGGAGTTTAGAAACGTGGAAATGAGAATCACTGGATCCCTCAGCAGTTCCATATATAAATGAATATATTATTATTCATATTCATGAATTTTAAGAAATAATTTTTATTTTACATTATTGATTTGAAAATATTTACATTATACGCTTGTATAAGGGTTTCAAATAATAGTATTATAGTAAAAAAAAAAAAAAGCTCCATTCAAAAATACAATTTTAATATGGTGTATTCAAATCATTTTCTTGCGTGATTGCTTATAAAAAAATAAGGATTAGCATCAAGTATAGGAGGCATATCAATATACACTGATTTTGAATTATGAAACACATCAATTTGTTTGTGTTTGTTAACTGACGTTAGAAACATGACACCGCCTTTTTATATATAAAATAATATCTCGTGTGAATTAAATACAGTAGCGAACAAAGAATGAATGAAAAAGTAATTTTCTTCATGATTTGAATAATCTCAGTGTTGCATCACTTGAATACAAAGTGTACTGAGAGAGAGAGAGAGAGAGAGAGAGAGAGAGAGAGAGAGAGAGAGAGAGAGAGAGAAGGACCGGTTTATATAGTAACCAATCAATATATATGAATAAAAAAAATCTATATCTCTCCATGAATCAAAGTTTCGACCTAATAAAATCCAATGATAATACGATGCCAGTAACTCACCGCATAGTTACATTGTTGTCAGCCTCAACAATACAAAAAAAGAGAGGAAAAAAAATACCATGACTATAATGTCACTTGTTCACTTGTTACATGCAGTTGAACCCTCACAGTAATTGGATTGTTGTCATGTCATGGTGGATATCAAATTAATTGGAAATAAAATGACATGTCTATATATGTTTCTCCATCACCTCATTACAAAATGCAATTACCTTTTTTTTTTTTTTCTTTAGATGTCATTTTATTAGCTTCATAGTTCTTTAATTCAATGATTTAAACGTTCCAGTATCATTACTATAAAATCTCACACACGTACTATGCCGTTCTATGACTATCGTATATGATCATTAAGAAAGAGAAGAAAAAAATGAGTGGTGTTTGTTACGCCTGCACATAATATTCTCATAAATGTCATATGGTGTGTTTTGATAAATTGGCAAAATGTGTGCAATGAACTGGCAAAGCGCGAGTTCTGTCAAAGTAATAGATCGTATTTATTATAAAGATGAGAATTGCTGGAGCGATTATCCAATATAAAATGTTATTAAAAGTTACAGTGAAACTGTCAATTTTTATAAACGATCTTCAATTGCGCAATATAATTTATATACTTTCTGTGTGTAATTTTGAATGTATTTACCATAATTGCAGGTACAAATATGTATAATATTTATTTAATTAAATATGTAAGCTATAATACTTCTGACGTGAGTCATTTAATACTCGAGAGTAAAATAACTTGGTTACATCATTATCGTCTACATACGAACGACTTAAAACGATTGTAACAGAAATGTAGTTAACTTCTTTACAACAGAAAATAAAATTAAAATCACGCACTGAGGTAACTGGTTACACATTTTAATCATCAAAAAATGTACATACATTTTTATAACTTACTCACTTGACGTGACACAAATTTTAAGATAAATTAAAATATTTAAAGTATATATGAATACAATGGTGGTGTAAGTTCTAAAATGATAATGTGAATTATTCACATATACGTATTTAAAATCTGAATTCACATCGCATGTCATGATAATTTTTCAACATTGTCTATACAGTATCAATAAATTGTTTAACAAAATTTTTCTACATTAATTCAGTCAGTCGGGTAGTTTTTTTTTTTTTTTTTTTTTTTTTTTTTTTTTTTTTTTCTTTTTTGCAGTTGTAGAAAATAGCACTCTCAGTCAGTAAAGCTTATTTATATATAGACAATATATAAAAAAAGATCTTATATACTGTATTATTTTAATCTCTTTGGTGTTCATTCCATGTTTTAACAAGAGTGGGGCAAGGAAAAAGAAGAAGAAGAAGAAGGAAAAAAATAAAAATAAAGGTAAAATAGAAAGCATTATTATAAAATTACGTCCTGTGTACCCCAATGTTTGTGTTCGAAAGTAGCTTGTGACGTCACTGGAGATTATAATAAAAAAAAAAGGGGGTTAAAACAGCGGAAGTTGGAGCTAAGGCTGCAAACCCTCTTCGCGTCATCAGTGATGAGCGAAATCTTACGATGCTTTTGAATTCGCTTTATACGAGTGCCGACGTAAATTAAACAACTTTGTCAATAAATAAATTTTCATGGATATAAAAAATTGATTATGTAATGCTTGAATAATTAATTTTATATATATATATATATATATATATATATTTATGGTATTTCCAAGAATAAAAGGATTAACTTAAAAATTTGAGATCAAATATGATGATGAGTCTTAAACATTATTAAGGTTTGTTGAAAATACATTAAAAGCTATACAAGTGTGCTCATTCATTGTATTACTATATATCCAGTGTCATTTTACATAACATACGCTTATGCAAAAGCTAAAGTATACATACTTCATTTCTAATATCTATAAGTAAAATGTTATGTGCATTATAAAAAGTCAAAAATGTATAAATAAAAATATATATTAATTAAATGCCCACCTAGAGCGCTATTTATTATTACATCTTCGTAAAGTTGAATATATAATACGTTTTTGTTGTTGTTGTTGTTGTTGTTGTTTTTTTTTTTTTGCAGAGAAATTTTTAGTTTAAATTTCAGCTATAATTATAATATTTAATACTCAAAATAATGTCTAACAATTATTATCTCCTCAATAAGTTTCACATAATTTAGAGCAGCAAATGTTATGTATATAACAATTATAATTTTCCATATATAAATGTCTGGCAAATATAAAAATGTTGAAAAGTTCGTGCAAGTATATAACAAAAAACCACAGTACATGGCTGATAAATTCTGCGTACGGAAGAAATAAAGTTCGCACTTGTGGTTATATCTTGGTGACCGCGAGTCGAGAAGAAGTGCCAGAAAAAAACAACTTTTGCGGCATTTTTTTTGTTCATAACTCTTGATCACGAATAAACTCGCGATGAAAAGCGCGTCTCGAATAAAGAGTCAATTGTATTATCTTCTGCACTATACAGCATTAATTACCAAGGAAAATTATGTTATATAAATAGAACTCTATGTAAAAACTAATAATTGGTTTGGCTCTTTCTGTTTAAAATTTCCAAGAATTTTAAATTTTCCTCTTTTTTTTTCCGAACTTAAACTATTCATAATTTTTAATTATGAATAATGTTAAAAATAGCCTTCAAATTTTTTTTCCAGCTTATAAAATTTTAATAAAAAAATTATTTATCAAAATAATTTGCAAGTTTGTGTTAAGAAACATAACTATTATATTTTTTATAATGAGTAAATATGTTCAAATTAAATTTAATTTAACAACATTTTACGTGTGATATGCACCTGCAAATGTGGATGTCCTTTTAAATAAAACGTAAACAAGAGAAAAAAATAATAAAATTTTATATTATTTTTTTCTTTCATAAAAAGCAAGCCAAATTTAGTCAGCTATATAAGCAGCAACATTATATTATATAATATCGCGCGTTGAAATAATACACGGGAGCTAAGTTTTCGTGACTTGTCGTCAGAATATTCAATTTGTAGAGAGAAGTTTTGGCTGTCATGGTATGACTCGACATTATTACAAAGAACAACTTGCCGCAAGATGTGCATAAGTGATCATAATTAATTATCATGGATTTTTTTTTCTGTTTGTTATAATTTGATTGTTAAAAGTTAACATATTATAGTTTATGTTTTGCACAGATTCATATATGGCAGTGTGATCTCTCTCTCTCTCTCTCTCTCTCTCTCTCTCTCTCTCTCTCTCTCTCTCTCTCTCTCTCTCTCTCTCTCTCTCTCTCTCTCTCTCTCTCTCTCTCTCTCTCTCGCTCGCTCGCTCGCTCGCTCGCTCCCATGCTCTTATAAGAGCATACTTATAAGAGTATGCATACTTGGTAGTAAAAATATATGACGTTTTTATCATTATGTTCAATAATATATTATATTATCTGTCTGCAGTTCTTGCAATTTTTTGTAGCTGCCATTTATTTTTGCATGAATACAATAATTAATATAAATTATGTATAATATTAATATTCTCTCTCTCTCTCTCTCTCTCTCTCTCTCTCTCTCTCTCTCTCTCTCTCTCTCTCTCTCTCTCTCTCTCTCTCTCTCTCTCTCTCTCTCTGTCACACACACACACACACACACACGCACATAAATAGGTGTTTTGCAAATGGCAAAATTTCTAAAATTCAAATCACAGCCTATGGTATTACTATACGTTCATGTTTCTTATATTTTTTTAGCACTCTGTATCTGTACTAATAGGAAGGGAATGATGATTTAAATTTAAGCAGCAGGGTATTAGCATAAATAGTATATAATCACGCAGTAAGGAAATTTGAATTTCTCCTCCCTATATATATATACGTGTGACTGGTTTTAAATTTTTACAACTTTTGACATAAACTATAATAAATAATTTTAACTAACCGTGAAATTCAATTATATAGTATTTACGTATTTGTAATCTTGGCTTAGATTAAAATCTAAAGAGTAATTTTTATATTATAGAGATACCCGCTTTAATGCTCGCAGCAATTTCAACCAATTATGATTTTTATAATGGAGTTATGCGTGTTCTATGACATAAAAAATGATCTATTTTTAGCTGTCCCTTCACGTCTCTTCTTTTCATTTTTTTTTCTTTTTTTGATGGCTGGTTAATTTTGCTCCTATATAGAAAAAAACAAACATCAAACAAACTATTTTTGTAACCAACAGACTTCTATATTATATATATATATATATATATATATATATATATATATATATATATATATATATCTGACATTTTTATATAATTTAATTTAATCTAGATGTTATTTTTAATGTTCTTCTGCGCACGCATAAAATTTTGATAAGGCTCATAAAATAAAGTTCATAAAATCTTAAGTAAATTTCTTGCGCATTATATTCTTTTGATTTTTGATATGCAACCTATATTTCAAAATGTATTTTTAAATTCTTTCTGGAAGAAAAAATAAATAATATTTTTGTTCCACGGTTCATGATATATCTTATAAAATAAAATACATTTCTTATATTCTGCATATTTTCAGCCTCCCTATAGAAAAAGGATAAGCACACGCCTACTCCTGCCGGAAACAATGTAGACGAACGTTAGAATACAGTAAGGAATATAGTATTGCTTTTGGCTATATATATCATAAAAAAAGTGCTTATAATTTTTCTTATAATAAATTATACTTTAGGACTAACTATTACCCTATCAAAGATTATTTAATTTATTTTGGAATAGTAAATAAAGTCACACATTCACTCGGTGTTTATGTCCTGCTCATGCTATATGGAACTATCTTTTGTATTATTATAATTGTAGACGAAAGACACAGTTAAAAACAATGTATACTTCAGTGAATATACTTTTGAACTGTCATCGAATTCACGTATACATTTTTCTTTCTTTGATAGTTTCACGATGCGCTGTACTTGATACGTCTGTGTTTCTTGGATTTCCTATAGTAGTTAGCGATGAAACAATCTCTTTCAACCAAGACGAATGGGCACTATAATATATTTTTTCTATCAGATCCACGCAAAACCACCGTACTTAAAAAGAAGAAGAAAAAAAAATCTGCCAGCTTGAAAAATAATAAACTATTTAACTTGTCTTGACTGTTATATACCATCATTACTTGATCAGTAACTTTAGAAAAAGTTAAAATATATATATTTAATATATTTCTTTGTTTTTTTATTTAAGTTACATATAGAGTACTCTAGAAGTATATTATATGAAGTCTGATTTTAAGAGATTCTTACCACAAAATGCAAATGCACTAAACGTATAACGCAATATCTTTCAGTCAAATTTTAATAAGTTTTTAATTTATTTCTTTTTAATTCACAAAAATATTAATAATCGCATCCAAATAAATAACCCAATAAAATAAGTGCAAAAAAATAGTTTTAATTATGGTCTATGCATTCATGTTAAAGTTGACGCCATGTTGGATAACTCAATAACATGGGTGGCATAGGAAAAAAAAATCATTTTGCCAGTTTAAAAACACTATGCAATATTTTTTAGAGCATTGATGCTGTAAATATGTTGAATTAGTATCTCAAGTGTGTGAGAAAAATAACAAATAACAAAAAAAAAATAGCCGATTTCCCCCCCCCCCCCCAAAAAAAAGGGGCTTAAATGAAGTTTGTCCTATGCTGAGCAATGTTATGCACTACTCCAGTATGGCCTCCAAGCGCAATCCAAGCGTCATCTGCATACACTTTATAAGAAAATCTACTTAAAAAATTACAAATAAACCGGTAAATAAGAATAAAAAAAAGAACAACAAAGAAGTAACAATAAAACACATTATATAAAAAAAGTGTTTTATTGTTTCACCAAGCTTTATTTTAGTTCAGTAGCCGCAAACTGAAAAAAAAAAAAAGGAAGGGTTTTATTTGAAGATGTTTGATGGCTATAATATACGCTCTCTCTCTCTCTCTCTCTCTCTCTCTCTCTCTCTCTCTCTCTCTCTCTCTCTCTCTCTCTCTCTCTCTCTCTCTCTCTCTCTCTCTCTCTTAAGAGCACGCTCATATCTTCTGCATCATTCACAAGTCATAAAATTAACGATGTCCATACGAGAGTGGCATGAACTCTTTGGATAACATACAGTTTTATTATCCCCAGCATCCACTTTTTTTTGTTTTTTTGCTCTCCGAGATGCATTGCCAGTGGCACTTAATTTATATTGCACTACCTGCAGCGGTGCAATGCTTCAAAAAAATGCATCAGTAAAGTTTAAGAGATGGTCTCTTATAATATGCGTAATATAAATATATATATGCAAAAAGTTCATTAATTAGTTTTTGTTTATATTTCCTTTGTCTGATAAATTTGCATCCGTTGAAAGGCACTGATAAAACACACCAAAGCGGCAAGTTATATTTTTGCTACATTTTTTTTTTTTTTTTTTTAATTGCAATAACAATTTTTACAAAAATAAATACTGATACATAAGAGTTCCTCGCAGATCTCTATATTTTAATACAAGGGCGTGTATTCAGTCAATGCTGATTCCCCACCAGACCCCCGGTTGTCGGACATTTCCTGCCCCTGTGACCTCACATACGAGGGCGGACCCTTGATATCCCAACATTTTATATTATATATCAACTTTTTTTATGGTCTGTTAATAGTAATCACTGAACTTTATATAAATAAATACGTTTATCTATTTGATGATATGTTAAATTTAAATACCAATTTATATCTCAGTCAATTTTATTAACATGATCTTTCTATGCCATGATATTTATAATTTAAATTATCATGACAGTTAGTTATATAGAATAAAGTTTGTAACTTTTAAACAGTGATAAATTTTACTTTTAATTTTAAATTTTATGATAATATATATATTATAATAAAATACAGTAAAAAAAAACATGTTACTCAAAATCAAAATTACGTTTGAATTTGTGAATAAATAAATCAATAAATAGATAAAAATCCATTAATATGATTTTTGTAGAATTTTTTACAACCTTTCTTAATAAACTTAAAATATTTTTATAAAAAATATTAACTGACAACTTTATACATGGGATTCATTTTATTGCTTTTTTATAGCCATGTTTGGCATTTGCATGGAAATAAACTGTGTTTAAAAGTGAAGATTTCTGAAATTTAAAATTATAGAATTTACTCGCATATTTTAAAGTTAAAACAAAACTATATTTTTTTGATATCCCATTGCTTTCCACGAATATATAATATAATATTATATATTCCATTTTTCTATTCAAAAAGTTTTTTTTCTTTAATATTAATTTTTCAGTTGCATTGTAACATTTAATTTAACAACCATAATAGGTATATATAATTACTTTATGATTTAACTTATATATTATAATTTTTACCCTATATAGCTATAAATATTTCTTTGTCATTGTTAGAGAGCACTATAATGAAAGCTATGCATTTATTTTGTCGGAAGCCGTACTATCTCATAATACATTCGTTGGTTTATCTTATACTCCAGCGAAGGAAAGAGGCGCGAGATAAGGCGTGAGATTTGCGGGGGCGGCACGTGCATGCACCACCCCTTTCATCCTGCTGCTCGCGGCCCCATACAACTGACCCCAAACAAGCCCGGAAACTCACAAATGTATCCGCTAAACAACCATAACTTGCTTTTGAAAATTATTAATAACAGACACTAATAACCATTTTTTATTTTTAATTATATGACTATCCTAATGATGTTGACTCATTCATTTTCATCTTTCTTTTTAAATTATTATTTTAAGTAATTATATTACTGCTATACTCTATTAGTTTCCTTTTTCACTCGCTCTTAGTACCTCTTTCACTCGTATATTGATCTGATAACAGAGTAGAGGTAAAATATGTTCAGATTTTACAAATACTAATTAGTAATTTATACATTTTATGTCTGTTGAAAAAAAAAATGAATGAAATAACTTTTTAATGCTCATGCACGCCATAAAAAAAAACTTCGCAAAAAATAAGCTGATAAAAACTTGAATAAAAATATCGTATAAAATATGTATTTTTTTATTCACACAAAATAATAAATTATATATTTAATAGGTGATATTCATTCATATTTTTATTTATTACCCATTCATAAAATAATAATCACTACATCAGCAGTAGTAATATTATACGTACTGAATACAGTAAATAATTTATGCATGTAGTTAAAAAAGTTGTACCTTTCTATTTCTTTTTTTGTTTTTATGTATATATTATGAAAAAAAAAAAATATATAACCAACTTTTCTTTTTAACTAATTTTTGGACTGCCCTTTTCTTTCTTTCTCATTTTTGCTCATACGTTCTTTCTTTCTTCCTCTTTTTTTTTTTTTCTTTTTTTTTTCCTTTCCTTTCTTCTTCTCCTTTTTAGTTTTACTGTGCGTCAAATTAAGTGGCGTGAGTCGCGGTCTTTCTCAAACTTTACTTGCTTTCTGCTTTCGTGTTTCTCGATATAAAAACGAACACAGTGAATAGCTCACACACAGTGATCTACACTCTGGCCCTGAGAGGACCTTGAAAATATTTACCCAACCCTTTTTTTTTTACGAGTACTTCAGTATAACAACAATTAAATTTGGTTCCCTGTTGAAGCTTAACAAATTTGAAGATTGCAAGTGTAAATTCTAAAAAAAAAAAAAAAAAAAAAAAAAAAAAAAAAAAAAAAAAAAAACTTTTGATAGAGTAATGATTTTGAAGCATTAACCGGAAACATCAAGTGCATGTCAATTGCTGAGAGGATTGTTTAGTCGCGCATAATTTTATGAAAAAAGATTTCAAATGAAAAGTGATGTAATTTTATAAACAAATAGAATAAATTCAATGTATTAAACATATAATTATGTAAATTATTTAGTTTCAAATTTATTATTTACATTATTTGGTACTTTTTATTAATTAATCATTTGGTATTTTTGGTATTTTGTTAAAGATTTCCATTCTTTTATCTATATATATACCTCGTTTCATATTTATAATGCAGTAAATCATTATTATTTCATACAGTAAACAAATTATTTAAAGATGATAAATCTGAAAATAAACACAACTGCTTCTTACAATATTTAAAGAAATAAAGAAGCACCATATTTGGAAATTTAAACGAGAAAAGGCATCAAGGACAATTTTATTTGTATAGCGTTGGGAGAGCAATGATATTTTCAATAGAAAGAATAATCTAATCCACACTACTTAAATGTGTTTTTCATGTTTTTAGAAATGACATAACAGCAAAAATAATTCCGTAGATTATATATTAAATTTTAAAACTTTGAGTTATATAATGGCAATGTGCACTTTATATATAATTTTAAAACAGTCATATAGTGATGTGAAGCAAACTAAATATTTCTGTCTTGGTCATGATTACTGTAAACGGCACATATTTTTTTCTAACGTAATTTATATTGCCCAAGTGAGTGTCTGATAAATTTGGTATCTGTGTTTTGTTAAAATAGCAGCAGTATGCTGTTCATTTTTAGCTGGACCTTTATATGACGTCATGTTAGATTATTTCGGCAAGCTATCAGCAAAGACCTTTGCCAAAAAAAAAAAATAATAATAATAAATAAAAAAAAAAAAAAATCTTTGCACAAAACCTGTTTATGTTATATACCATATTCTTTGTCACACGTTAAATTTTATATGACTACTTTTTCGTAACAAATTATCAAAACTAAAACTATAAAAATATTATCAAACTATTATTGTTTATAATATTTGAAACGTGAACAGCAGCACCGGTAAACAAACAATAAAAAAAATAACTTTTCTAAGAAAAATATAAAATTTAAGATTTCTTGTATAATACTATTATGCCATAATAAATTAATCTGATATTATAATATTTTTAAATGAAATTGAATATATTTTGAGAATTTTATTTTATCCTGCATTTTACTAATAGCCAATGGCTTGCAGTCAAATTATAAAATGTGAATAAATAAATTTATTTGACAAAGAATAGAAAGAAGAAGTATTATTGTTCTCACTCCGCAGTACATAATATACTGAAGTGGTTTTATGAGATTGTATTTATATATCTCACAAATTACATTTATATATCGCTTCTCACAATTCATTAAGGCCATACAGAATCTACTTTAAAAAATAACAAAAATTGAAACCTGCACTTTACTAGGTTGGGAAATCTACACGAATGCATACAATATAGCGTAATTGGTCTTAAATTAAAGGCAATACAATATTATTTTACAGGAATGTGTTAAAAAAATGTATTGCAAAATTTGACTCCGTGGCAAGGAGAAACGTTTTGCAAAGTCGCAATTTTTACTACAGTGTTAAGAGAGCTCGTTTTTAGCAGGCGATATCTCTATTAATATTAAAGATAAATCCATAGTGTAAGCGAGGAAAATTATCCTCATATCTTCCTATTTATGAATATCAAAGAAAAAAAATTTAAAATAAAAATTACAGGCGTAATTCAATTAGCTGTAAAAATGTAGCCAAAAACCAACGGCTTAACTTATATGAGTGAAAATGATAATAGAAGCGTAGAAGCGGTAATGAAGAATGTAAAAGACTTTTATTTTGAAAAAGTTGAATTAGAAACCAATTTACAATTTTAAAAAAATTACGCATGTCAAAGTTAGGTAATCATACTATAGATACTCCCCTTACGCCTTGACTCTTCATTTCCCCTCACTTCCAAGCTTGATGCATTTCCCTTTCCGACCGCATGCAAATGTTTTTCTACCTAGTAAAGGAGAAAAAAAAAGTTTTTCTGTCTATACTGCCTATTCTCACTTCAATCACTTGAAATATTACAAAATATACGTTTATGTTATAATAATTTGCATTTCCTATCACTTTTTTTTTGTATGGTTTATAATAATACAAGTAATTTTTCCTATACTTTTCAATTTTTATAAGCTATTGAATTATTAAAAATGTCATAATTTTTTTCATTACTATACTTGATCACAATACAATATAAATATTCTTATATTGCTTGATTTTTCCCGATATTTATTAATCTTGCTATTTCTTTCAATAAAACAGTAAAAAAAAATACTGTTTTGAATTATTTTAGGTCATTATCTGTACCAATTATCTGTATTTTTTACATTTTTAAACTTTTAATTTGAAAATAAATTTAAAGGAAAAAAAAAACATTTCTTGATGAATTGCACAATATAATCCATAACTGTGTATATTAATTCATATTTTGCATAAATTGTTTTAAAAAATCTGAGCGAATTACGGTTATTCAAAAAAAAAAAAAAAAATACATAGATTCCAAAATAGACACGGTACACTATGTTATTTCGAGTCAATAGTTTAAGTTTTGATTAATTTTTGTAATAGCGGTGGTTGTCATGATGTTTTCATTTCCATGCATGTCACTTGCACGCGTCTCAGGTACATCGCATCAATGTGATATAAAAAAAAAAGAGTTTTCTAGTTTCAAAAACAGCTTCTTTCATTTTCAACAAAGGTAAAATCTTACCTGATAGTGATATGAAACTCACCTCTATTAAAAATGGAAGAAGCGGATCTTTGGTCACCATCGCAACATTTTTGTGCGATACGCTCAGTTCGATGCTTTCTCGTCAGCCACTGTTACTTTGCTTCAATAACATTGAAGCTCCACGTCGTGTAACGCAGACACATATAAATATAAAATATATAAATATAAAAATATAAAAAAAAAATTTGAAAAAGAACTATTGAAGTCTAGCTTGATGTTTAAATAATATACGTACATAAAGAAATTTAAAACAATTCTTGCATCCAATTGAAGCAAATTGCGTTTATATTACTATATTTATGCAAACAATTAATATGTGAGCTTTGTTTTCGTTCTCTAAATAGAAGTTTTTCTTAAATATTGTTACTACAAATATTTAATTTCATATAATATGGTGAATTACCATTTATAAATAAGAAAAAATCTAAAAAAAATTATGTTTAATTATAATTAATTCCACTGCAATCTATGTGAAAACGTTTAAAATAAAGCTTTGTACTATAGTAAAGAACAAAAAACAAATTATTTCATTATTATAATTTAGTTCCTTTCAACTGAAAAATAAATTCTATCTTAATAAATTTCATGTAAATTAAAAGGAAAGAAATTACATACGAAATGGTTACTGACATTTAATTACAACCCCCCTGCCCCCCCCCCCCCCAAAAAAAGGAAATATAAAAAGTAATTAACAAATTCAAACAATGAAAAAAATTACTAATTGTATTGTGGTTTAATCATTAAAAGAAGGTTTATGACATTGTTAATAATTTAATATTTTATACAAATTATAAAGTATATAGGAAAAATTATTTGTATTATTATGAACCATACAAAAAAAAAGTGATAGGAAATGCAAGTTATTATAACATAAACGTATATTTTGTAATATTTCAAGTGATTGAAGTGAGAATAGGCAGTATAGACAGAAAAACTTTTTTTTTTCTCCTTTACTAGGTAGAAAAACATTTGCATGCGGTCGGAAAGGGAAATGCATCAAGCTTGGAAGTGAGGGGAAATGAAGAGTCAAGGCGTAAGGGGAGTATCTATAGTATGATTACCTAACTTTGACATGCGTAATTTTTTTAAAATTGTAAATTGGTTTCTAATTCAACTTTTTCAAAATAAAAGTCTTTTACATTCTTCATTACCGCTTCTACGCTTCTATTATCATTTTCACTCATATAAGTTAAGCCGTTGGTTTTTGGCTACATTTTTACAGCTAATTGAATTACGCCTGTAATTTTTATTTTAAATTTTTTTTTCTTTGATATTCATAAATAGGAAGATATGAGGATAATTTTCCTCGCTTACACTATGGATTTATCTTTAATATTAATAGAGATATCGCCTGCTAAAAACGAGCTCTCTTAACACTGTAGTAAAAATTGCGACTTTGCAAAACGTTTCTCCTTGCCACGGAGTCAAATTTTGCAATACATTTTTTTAACACATTCCTGTAAAATAATATTGTATTGCCTTTAATTTAAGACCAATTACGCTATATTGTATGCATTCGTGTAGATTTCCCAACCTAGTAAAGTGCAGGTTTCAATTTTTGTTATTTTTTAAAGTAGATTCTGTATGGCCTTAATGAATTGTGAGAAGCGATATAGTAAATTTACGTGACCTTGTTCATATAATGTCGTATAATAAATATTACATTAAGCCACCTGTCGTAGCGGTCATTGAACTTTTTTTTTTTTTTTTTTTTTTTTTTTTACAAATTATAAACATTATGCAACTTTGGCAAATAAAAACAAATTTAATACCAAGAATTTGTATGATATTTCACAGAAAAATATAAACGGACTGTTGAACCAAATTCTAAAATATATTTTAAATTGAATGATTTACAACCTGCACCTATATAAGAGGTGATGATGAACACGTGGGATATTTTGCAAAATAGTAAGCATTTATCGTATCGGTTTTTGGCGAGTGAGAAAAAATGAGCTTTTATGTTGCTGCCGCCCGCCCGAATGTCAGCCCGAGGCTGTCTTTTGTATAGCAATTACCAGTCTATTTCGCGAGGTGATTTAGCGCCGTCTAGGAGGTGGATATGCGTGAGATGCGGTTATCAGTCTCTCTCAAGTCTATATAACGTCATGGTAAAAAGAAGAGTGCAATTTAATCTTCAATGTAATTTTATACACCCTCTCATGAAAGATGATCGATGAAAAATTATGTGGTTTTTCCACTCACATTTTTTTTTTAATATAAATGTGCTTGTTTATGTAAATGAGATAAATATGTTTATTTTGTTATTTAACCGCATATTTGATTAACATAAAATTTGTTACAAGATTATGATCTTAGATATTGTATTTGATATTATTTCTTTATAATAATTTAATTTATCAGTATTCAGGAAAGATATAAATTATTTTATTTATTGTGTGAAAACTTATTCTCCGTCTAACTGAATATTAATTATAGATCTGCTTTGCCTTAAAATATACTCTTAAATATTTAATAGACTTATAATTGTTTTCAAATTGTTTTCAAGGAAAAATTGTAACATACAAGAGTGAAGTGGAAAAAAAAAAAAAAAAAAAAAAAAAAGGTTTTAATATTTCTATAAAAATAAATACTAGTACTAGTATACTTTTAGCTTTTTTTCATATGATACGATACGAGCTGTCTGAAGGATTTACGCGCAAACCACAGATAGGTTTTTAGTGAAAATTCTTTGATGTGAGAAAAAGCAAAAGTGACGCAGCTTGGCGAATCTATTCTGAAGAAAGATGAGAATTATTACCATGGTGTTCATACGTTATATAAAATATCAAAACACTTTGGCTGGTCACGCGCAAACCTCGAAGGCCTGTCATCTAAAGTGATATCTCATATATATATATATATATATATATATATATATATAATAAACCGGCGTTTATACAAAAATGATACCTTTTTAGCATAATATTATCTTATAATATACAGTATATTATTCTAAGAAATATTTATTTCACTCGCATTATATACTTTAGATTTGTGTTATTTTGCAGAATGTGCGGCGTCGCAATGCCCAGTCATTGTACACGTGGAGAATGAATACAACACCTCTCTGCAAGCATCAAGCATGGCCTTGTCTGGAGCACTTGCATGGTTACCAAAATACGTAATACCTCTGTCGCTTTACACGCTAGTTTAAATAGGAAAAAATATATTTATCATTGTGCTCAGTCAGTGTTAGAAGTGTTAAATTGGAATCACTTTTATATACCAAGTAATTTGGTGTGTCTATTTGCTTATATCTACTTGTATTAAAGTATTGTATGAATTAGTATTAAAGTTACTTTTCCCGAAGCACTTATTTGAAATCTTACTTGGTGAATATTTCCCTTTACCGGATTTTAAATATGTAAAAACATAAGGGAATACTAATTGTTTTTGGTCTATATATTCATCATTTACTTCATGTCTAATTGTCTATACATGGTATTACTTTTAATAAATGAAACATCAAAATTAACTGTACTTGATCGTGCATTAAAAATTGTCATGTCTTGATATATCTATAAATAATAGGCAAGATAAGACCACCATTGTGGTATTTTTAAATACAGTACCATAAAACTTGCCATACTCGCGTGAGTTATAAAAACGCACACGTCAAGAACCCCTGGCACATAAAAAAAAGAAGAAGAAAACTTTTAGTTTTAAATTACCATGAATTAAAACTCTTTTTTTTTTTTTGACAAGTTTAGTGTATTTTAACAATATATACAACTTTAATTTATATTAATTATTATTCTTAAAATATTAAATAATAATTATGTATATTAGCTAAATACATATATATATGAAATACAACCGAAGGACATTATAATAATGAGATATAAAAAAACAAAAATAACCCCTTAGGATACACGGTATATATAGAAATGGAAAATAAAATTATATGTTTCACTCACAAAATATTATAATTTTTGTATAATAAAATAAGACGTTTCAAGATCATATGTTAAATGAAACTTTATATATATTTAAATGACATTAACATGTTAGTGTCTTTCCAACAAGCAATTTATTAAGATTATTTTGCATATATTAGCCATAGTACATACAATTCGTATATGTACTGTACTTATGTACACATAAAGTATATGTAATGTAAATAGATTTTGATAGCTATGAAGTTAACTCGATATGTTATACCACATAGTGTAAATATATATGAGTGTTAATATGATGTTACAATTTGTCTTGCAGACGAGATAATGAGTGTTAAGCACTGTACATAGCCCATAACATATAACACGTTATAATATATGTGTCCATTGTCATGCAGTATATTATTATAATATGATGGTAAATTCACTTTCAACACCAGAAACAATGAAAATAAAAAATTAATTTAAAATTATATATAAAACCATTCAACCAAAATTTTGAGGAGACTCCCGCATTTGTATTTACAACGGAAAGTTTTTAATTGATTTTCAAGGCTACAACGTGTCCTATTATGGCCTATACATATAATTAATTTATTTAAAAAAATCAATATTGGATTTTCTATTTATAAAGTAATTATATTATTACATTAATTGATATGTCATGGATGTTTTTGCAAACCATTTTGGATGGGATCACATAAATTATATAGCCAAATGGGTTTAACAAAATGCAAACGTAAAATAAGACTATAAATAACACACACACACACATATAAAATTATATTCTGTAGAACACTAATAGAACTACATGTGATTTTAAAATTTTAATTAACCAGATTATTGCGCTCAAATTACGTGACTTTCTCACTCCACTTATTTATGACGTATTGTGTAATAAACACGATTTTTGCTACGTGGTATTAATACATAATTATACTAATTTGGTACATTAAGTCATTTTATGCATGAACGTACCCTCAATCGTTTACGATATGAAAATGTTAAACTAATTTATATGCTGGAGCGAATAAAAATATTAAAAAACTGGAATAATACAAATAAATTTAAAATAAACAAATAAAATCGTTAGAAAAGCTGAAAATATACGAAGAACTTTAATTTAGTTGTTATTTTTGTTATCAATATTTCCTTTTAAAAGGAAGGTGAGAATGAGTGGAAAGAGAGGTAAACAATAAAAGAGAAAGCAGTTTATTGTTGTTTACAAGTCGACTGATAAGACTGAGAAGATGGTTGGAATTTATTACACAATACCAAAAGTTGAGGCTTTTACATTATAAAAAATAAAAATACAATTTTATTAAATGCTTCTTGCTGCTTGTATAATCATTCAAGATTTATGACTGAAAGAAATTGTTTAAACAACTTACTTCCTTACTTCGTTAATACGGAACTCGGTTGCATTCATATTTATTTTTAAATGCATAAATTGTTTTTGAATTTGCATAGTAAATTATGTATTTTAAAATATAGTTTGAAGTAAAAAAAAAAAGAAAATAATAATAATAATGAAAGTAATTTTTAAAAAAATTCGCCCCCCCCCCCCCTCTCTCTCTCTCTCTCTCTCTCTCTCTCTCTCTCTCTCTCTCTCTCTCTCTCTCTCTCTCTCTCTCTTCTACTTCTTATATATTTGATATAAATTTTTACACTAAATGTAATGCATTTTTAAAAGTTTCAAGAACGAAAGTTTTGCAACATTAATTTTGAAATTTCATATTTCATTGAATACAGAAAAATAATATTAAAAATATCAATGACGCTTATGTGCTTCTCTTTAATCTTGTATATTGTTTGACTTCTAAAATATACCTATACCTGAAAAGATTATCGAGACAAAAATAATGGATGACTTTAATGTTTGTATAATTTTACATTTAAATTCACGTACACACGTGAAGAGATTACAGGACAGAAATAAAGTTTAACACTCTACACCATAAAAAAAAAAAAAAAAAAAAAAAAAAGATTATTGACTCTGTATGAAACTTTTAGGTGATGGACTGATGGATAACCCATACTTAATAGATATTACATTTTATATAGTATGTTTGATATTTTGAGCAATAGCCTCTATCATTTTCCCAGTTGGAAATCATGATTATAGAACGTACACTCGTGGTACATAGGTGTGTATGTTTTTCCTCAAGAGGTCAAGTAATTCTGAGGTTATTCTCTTGGCTATGATTATTTGACTTCAGTACATGTGATGACCAAATACGAAAACCGTGAGTCTCAAATGGTTAAAAAATTTACTTGTCAGATGAACAGCTGAGGTTAAGATATAGTAGTTCAAGTATATACTTTTGTACCGATAATACAACATCTATATACGTTAGTCAACCGGGGTGACTTGGAATACCCAGTTATCTCTGTAGTGGGGCATCATTTCAGAACTTTGAAGAATTTTACTATTTAGTTCAAATTTTGTTTTTATAATCGTAATGAAATATCAAATTTTTTAAACGAGTGCCTAAAGTATAGAGATAATAGATCACTTGCAATGAGCGAACTTTTTAAAATAATTTGAAATATATGCTTAATGTATGTCTTATGGAAAATTTGTTTTCACTTACACGTTGCAACAATTAAAATCATTTCATTGCAAGTGGTCCATTCAGAGAGTTCAATTCAATGACTGTATAACATGATAATATAGTAACTATAATAGTATTAACTGTATAATATGAATTTAAATTTTTAGAAGGATATAAGACACACATATATACGCACAAAAAGAGATTATTTAAAATATAACTGATTTTTTTTTAAAGTAACAATTTCAGGGGCATTGTATTTTTAAAAGATTTAAAAATTATATATACAGTATAATAGTATAATGTAAAATTGATTTCTTATTAATATTTTGCAGAGTGGACAAGAATGGGATTTGTTTCAACATTATATTATATAATTACACGTACGAAGAAAAAAGAAAAAACAAAAAAAAACTTCCCCGCAGTAATTCTGCCTCCCTTGTGTTTTCAACTGCATTCGCATACCCAACATTATATATTATACCTGCGAGTTAGTCTCGTTATTTCGTGTATTTTTTTTAACGCGATCCACGATGTCTATGTACACACACACTCACATACATACATTGCATATATATTCACAAAAAAAGTCGTGATGTTGCATTATTTATCAACACATTTTATATTCTTCAATTTAAATAAACTTATTAACATTTTACACTGCAGTAGAATGTAAGTAAGTAGTACTAATTATACAATAATACATTTTTATACTGTACAAATAAAAACATTGAACAAAATTTTAGTGTATACACGATATATTGTATATAACATATAACGATTGAATTGTTAAATAGAAGTTTTATATTTTTTGTACATACGTATTAACTCTGAAAACACAGAACCACTTTTTGTTTTTCTTATATAAGAAAAAAATATAATAATACGCAATAAATATAAATTAATTACATGCCAAATGATTTTTTTTTTTAGGTATATGATAAAACCTTGTATATAGCATGATACATAGAAAAAACTTATGTTATAGGAATATTTCTTTTTTTCATCTGCAAATAACCTTAAATTAAAACAAAATTTAATAACATAAAATTATTAGGAAAAAATAGAATTAAAGAAATAAAATTATAGGATATGAAAATTGTAAAATTTTTACACAAATTAGCATAATTATATAATATTTATATTCTTTATGGATATATTTAATACCGTGTAACTCTTGAAACGAAACACTCAAGATTTTTGTGAGAAAATGAAAGGGGGTGCATGATTTAAGGGGCGTTGAAATGTCTAGTATTTAAGGGTTATATAAAGTTCAGCTTGTGAGGTCTGGTTTTAATTCCTTGCCCCAGGCTCTGAAATTTCCTCCCCCTGTCTGCAAAGTATGAAAAAACAAAAGGTAAAACTGTAAGAGGTATTATAGTAAAGATTATCTCTGCATACGTAAAGAAATAATTACACAATTAACGTTTATTACACGTTTTATACGTGTATATATGATCTGATTGTAATTATAAAATAAAAATGTAATGAAATCTATTTTTTTATCGCAGTAGTTATTATATAGCATTACCTTATATGAGAAAAATATTATAGGCAGTTGTTTTAAAAAAATTTGCGGCTATGTCGCCTAGAGTGGAATGCCTTTTTTGAAGGAAACAATTTTGAGGGATTTTTTAACAACGTGTTGCCGCCATTAGGGCTGTCATGGTCAGTCATTTCAAGAAATAATATATTTTATAAAGCTTTATTCTCTTTTTTCTTTCTTTTATTCCTTGTTTAGCTTCGTATGAGTGAAAAACTAAAATACGCGTGAATGAAAAAATAGGACATAAAAATACCGAAAATAATATAATGGTATAAAAGGACATACTAATCTTTTTAGTAAAGCTTATATGTACTTATATACTTTCCCCGCTTGTATGAAAGTGAAATAGCGGTACAGACATACATATCATGTGCAGTTTTGCAAGAGATGAATTTATCTTTTATAATTAAATATATTGTGAAATAGAATGCTTTAAGCGCAATCAAAGAAAAAGAAAATAATTATATAAATAAAATTTGACTATAAAAAAAAATGCTAGAAGGAGACTGAGAGTGCATGACATAACACACAATAACTTTCGATCTTCAGGTCCCGTTAGCTTTACTTTCGCACAAACAAGGATACTAAAAATTGAATTAGCGTGTTTTTATCATTACCAATGGACACATTTTTATGAATATAGTTTTTCTTTTAATTCTCATGATCAATTGTCTTACACACATGAAAATTAACTTAAAAAAAATATAATTAAAAATGTATAACAAGAGTATGTATATACTATTTTTAAAGATGATTTTTCTTGTTTGTGTTACATGCATTTGATTTACAGACCACAGCACAGAGTTATAAATGACAGCAAATGTATTTTATTTCATTCAACAACAAAATGTCAAGATGAAATTTAATCATTCATGAACCAATAAATAAAATAAAGAAGTTTCAATCAAATGTATAAGAAAATAATAAAATTACTCTATAGCAATCGATCATTGTTTTAGCTATAGGACAAAATCACATATTGCACCTCTTACTAAAGATAATGACAATAGAAAGACAAAATCAGTGGAGCAGAACATTAGCACTTAACACGGGGTTGTCTCAAGAAACAGAGAGGGAGTCACATAAAATACTTTAGACCACCATGCCTGCGTCCAGTGGACCGCACCTACAGATAATATCGAACACCTCATCCAGCTTAATCTGTACCTACAATAACTTTTGGTCAGGTCACCACATAACCCCAACCTCACCTTTTCTTTACACTTTTAGAGCATCGAACTTGTACTGTCAAAAAAAAAAAAACAAAAAAAAAAAAAAAAAAAACTTGATATAAAATTTAGTGAAGTGGAACTAAATCGAGATTATATAACATTTTTGTACTAAACTTCTTCATTTTTGTTCACGATACATGAATTGCCACTTCTTTGGATTTTCCCCGCAACAAGCATTTTCAAAAGTTCGATTGTTACACCACAATTTTTTTTCCAATTATTCATGTGTAACGTTTACTCTTGTAATTCCAGAAGCGTCCTAAAAACTTATAGGATTTTATAAAGAAAAAGAGCAGCTCTGAAAATAATTATCAATCATCTCCCTTACCTCAACAAACGATGAAGATCCATGGTAAACAAAATGTTGATAGTTCACAAAACTTTATAAAAAAAATATATGAACTGGATAACACCTGTGTATGAAAAGTTTTTTTTGTGTGTTTGGTGCACGCCGCGGATGCTGTGAGACACTGATGCACGGACGCTACACGTTTGATGCTCCTCGCTCGCGAGTGTGCGAGGAAACTGAAGACTGAAGATGCCGCACACGAGACGAGAGCCGCTGTAGAGGCAACTGCCTGCCTGGCTGCCGCCCCCGGGGTCCACACTCCCCCGCCCCCCCACTTCCCCTCTTGCTGTACCGCCGCCCCCCTCCACCCTCAAGCCATCGCTGCCGACTCTAAAACCAGCCTCCGGAGATACAGAGTAAAAGAAAACTATAGCAAAGATCATAGTTGCAAATAATATCTTTATTTCATTGCCAAGACGTTAATTACGTGACATTTATTTAATTCCCCCCCCCCCCCCCCAAAAAGTAAATTTTAATTACCAGAAATGTAGCGCTGCTCAAAATACAATGATCATGATTTCAAACCTAGTATTTGTAAATTAAATATCCCTAAAAACTTGTACTCTGAACCTAATATCTGTACAATATGTCAATTTACTCATGATACACTTTAATAATTTTCACGTTTCAGTTTCATGTGTGATTTACAATAATTTACAACAACTTATAAGTTTACCTGTGATTTAAATTAGATCAGATTTTATTTAAATTAAAAAAAAAATCATTAATGTCTTTTATAAAAATTAAAGTAAAATATCAAACAGTAATCTTGTAATTTTAAATTTGAAGAAAAACTGTTATGTTTTGCAAGCATTGAAATCTCCAATGCTAACTTTACTTTTAGACTATAATAATTTTATTATTTTAATTATTTTTAATTTTTATTTAGAGTTTGAATAAAATACAATTTAAGCGTACAACACTATCCAGTCAAATTGAATTTGTAGTTATATACAAAATTCCTATGCAGGAAACACTACAAAAATTAAGTAAATGATGAAAAAGTTGCATACCCACCAGGCGCTGTTGGCTTACACTCGCGCTTGAATTTTTTTTCCAATACTTTTTTTTTTTTTTAATTTCAACACAAAAATGTTATGCAATGAGGCTATATCATTATGTTTTAAAATTTTAAAGTCAAATTTTAACTGATATAAAGAAGCAATGATAAAAAAAAAAAAAAAAAAAAAAAAAAGTGTCCAACAGAATTTTCCTCGTATCGGACTTTCCAAGAAAGTTTTAAAGTTATTTATAGATATAATGTCCATATTGATGATTTATATATTTATAAAAGTCATAATAATTGACGTATTTATAAAGGTCAAAGACGAGTCAATCTGACAAAATTTAGAAGCTTAATAAATTTAACTTATCTCGTGGTTGTATGTAATATGGTGCTGCGAATCCACGCAATTTTACTGATAACATATTTTAATGAAGAAAAAAAAAAAAAAAAAAAAAAAAAAAAAAAAAAGAGAGAGAGAGAGAGAGAGAGAGAGAGAGAGAGAGAAGTCATTTATAGTATTTTATAGTAGTTTAATCCAAAACATATTAAAATTAAATTTTGTTTAGCTTATCAGTTCATATTCGTATAATATGAGGAAAGAGAGAAAGAGAGAGATTATATATATATATATATATATATATATATATATATATATAATGTATATATATAAATATATATAATTGAAAGAAACACAACACAACAAAATCTCCACTTTATGAATAATGAATGTTACATTTTCTAATATTTAATCATTTTTTTGACTTAAGAATTTCTCTTGGTCCTACCTGAAAATGTCACCCTGCATGTATATCGGAACTATGGTAACTTTCCCTCGCATTCATGCATGAAAGGGTTAAATTATACGCGTCATCAAAATCTGTTCAAGAATGCAAAGCTACCTTATACATATATACTTACTTATATACATCAGACTTAATTTCAGGGGGAGAAAAAATGTAAGGAAAAAAAAAAAAAAAAAAAACTGAATCTTCTCCTTCTATAATCAAGATTACTAATCTAGCACCAAGGTCTTTTCTATCCCGGATTGAAATAAAACAATCACTAAAAGGGGTAGCAGATTGTTTGGTTTATTGATATGGCGCAAAGCACAATTGTTATTTTATATTTTTATTTTTTGTGTGCTGTTGAAGTATTGTTTATATATTTACAAATTATGTGTTGTTGATAAGTATATTTTGGGTAAACAATGTGTGTGGTTTAAAGGTACACATTGTTGAATTTATATTCACTTCAATAAGTACCATATCAAGATGAAAAAAAAATCAATAGGACGTATATGAAAAATGTATGTCAAAGTTTTATTATTAAGTGAAGTCTATGGGCATAATTGCAATAAATCGCTTGTTTTGTTTTAATTTGAAGAAAAAATAATAATAATACTGAAATCATAATTGAATGATCCTTTCACTAACTGACACTTGATAAATAAAATCGAATGGTGTGTGTGTGGGGGGGGGGGGGGTATTATGTGTTTATATTCGCTGTTTTTATTTACGATATATTAAGATAAGTCCATCAACATAATATTTTTCCAAGTGTTTGAAATTTGCATAAAATTATGGTTAATCATATCAATAAAAACTCACGCGCCACACTTTGCCAGCAATCCTATTACACATTACATACATTACTTTCCAATCTACAACGAAAGAAGTTTTTTTATTATATATTATTATTTTATTTATATACTTGTTCACAATATATATATTTTTTAAAGCAATCATATTTATGTGCTACTCAAAAAGGATACATTAAAATCTCGTTATTTATAATACACTATACTTTTCGTCGCTAAGAAACATTAATCACTGTGCATAATATACATCAGCATAATATATAATATTTTATTATGATTACCTCTTCTCCTCATTCATTTTCTCCTCTTTCTCAGCTGATCTTTGCTTATGTTTGCCCATATATGGTAGAAGAATATACCTGCCTCCATGTATGCTATGTAGTGGTGATATCTGGTGAGCACCTGGTGACCACTCAGACTCGCGGTACAGGCATTCCTTGATGTCGCTCCACTCTCACTAGTTCTTTATCTCTCTCGCGCTCTTCTTCTTTCTTCGCTCTCTCACGAGTTACACATCACTTGCACCTGGTGTGTTCACTGGACCACGTGCGTTTGTGTTGTTTTTGCAAACTTCAAATCAATATAAATTACATAACCCTTGCTTTCGAAATATAAATTCAGTATCAAAAATACTAATTTTTTATATTTTAATCAATTTTAATAAAATAATGAGATAATTTTAGTTATTTTAGTGCAACGAACAAAACAAAACCTATAAATTATATATTTCATTAAATAGTCTAGTAGTATATAGTTTAAATCAGAATTATTTATAAAACATAAATAATTATTTTTCCTATCGTAAGTATATATTAATACATACATACGCAAACACAAAAGTGTTTGATTGCGGGAGGAATTTTGATTATTTTTACTTCTTTCATATAATGATATCAATTTTACCTAATAAATACGAATCAGATATTTTATTTTATATTTTATGTAATTTAAATGCATTGCAATGTAAATTATTGAACTTTAAAAAAATATATAAATGATATTTAAGCTATACAATAATAATTCTCTATTAATGAATAAGTGGCACAAATTTATACAATTATTGGCTCAACTTTAAATTTTATTATAAAGTGAAAATTAAGCAGTAGGTATAATAATTAGAAATAATGAGATTGAGATTATATAAAAACATTTAACGTTTTAGTGATCGTGCAACTAAAAAACGATCCATGTAATATTGTTTATTACTATAGAGTATGAGAGAGAGAAAGAGAGAGAGAGAGAGAGATCAAAAACGTCAAAGGTGAAAAGTTCAAATTTAAAATAATTTAATGTTTATATGAATAAATAAAAATTAGTTCGTATAAAAGAGTATTATTATTTATTACAATATAAAAATAAGCAAGGGGGGATTTTATCAATCATAGTTATATTGCTTTTGCGAGTATGAATTATTAAATTATTAAGGTATAACCATATATAAAGTCAAAGGGTTAAATGCAAGATCTCTGGTTCCACGCTGCGAGGCTATATAGTTGTTTGCTATACACACGCATTTGTGGCATCTGGGGTTTTAGCTGCTGTATATACGTAATTCAAAATTAAATAAACTGTACTGACGTGGCATATGACTTGCAATTCTATTAATAAATATTAATATATAGAGGCAGTATTAGAAAGATAATGTATCAGTATTTAATATCATCAATTTGTGAATATTATAAATTTTATAATTAATTTTGATAATAAATGTTTCAAACTACCTATTTAGTTTTTTGTTACCTTTATTTCTTTAAAATTATTATTTTGTGAATGACATTTGAAAGCAAAATACGTGTCAGTTTTAGCTTCCTATAATAAAAACAATCAATCAATGAGCTGCATAAATTGTAAAGTAAAACACTCGAGCCTTGAATTGAGATTAACACAAGATTTTTTTTTAATATATATGAATATATCCTTAAATATAACATACCAAAATGTTAAATAATATCTTATTTTATTATCTGTTGTTTCTTCAAGCATAAAAAATATATACCTCCTCTGCTTGAGAAAATTTGTAAGCTTTAAATTTACATGTGGATCTCTTCTCTATTATATAATTTTGAAAAACACTTGCTTTCTTTCTAAATTTCCAGAGAGTTAGAAACTCTTCGGAAGCAATTATTTATTATCATTAAATGTTATACTTGTTATGAACTTAGAGACTTTAGACCATATATATATATAGACCGCATATTAGACCATATATATATATATATATATATATATATATATCGAGGGTGCTCCGCTATAATGTCCTAAGTCCACTTGACCTTGAAAAATAAAAAATCGTCGGATCAACCCCAAATTTTGGATTTATCCATTTCAGGTCATTTGCAGCAAAAAATATTTTTCAAGGTCAAATGGACTTAGGACATTATAGCGGAGCACCCTCGATATATATAATAGTCTTACCAATGATAACAAATTTTGCAACTCTTACGCATTATAATATTTGTAAATGTTATATGAGTTTAAAATTGAACACTATCATGTAATTTTTATCTCAAAACTTAAATAACATTGCTAGAAATGCTATATTAGCTTGTTCTGTAAAGTAAAGTGAATTTCAACAACAGTGATTGGCTGACCAACAAAATACGACACATTCATTGGTTGATCTTGTTTTTTGAGGCAACAAAATTGAGTCGCATGAAGAGCATGGAACTTTTTTGTGTGGAGTTTCTTTCATTGTTATCAAGTTCAAAGTTCTAAACGAAGAAATAACAATGATCGACCATATGTATAAACGTAGTAAACAGGTAACGACGTCATAATCAGCTGTTATAACAAAGGAACATTTTCGAAGCCGGCTCAATTTTTGTGTGTAGTTTACAGAACGAGCTATTGTGATTTTTTTTTTTTAAATTACGTTAAAGTTAACTATACATATTAAATCTTTTTTGATTTCACACACAGCTGTGTAACTCCTATATATGCATAATTAAATAATCTGTTGCCTCGAGCGTCACTCTTTGCAAAGTACGGCAAAACAGCTAGCAGCCTTGCAAGTCCTTGACCTACACTCATTGCTCATTTGCCATCAGACATAGCCCAGCTCAGACATATTATTATGTAGCTACTAGCGAGCCCCCCAGCTGTGCCAAATATGTAATCCAAATTTA
The DNA here is from genome assembly GCA_949318235.1 of Ecdyonurus torrentis. NCBI lineage: Eukaryota > Metazoa > Arthropoda > Insecta > Ephemeroptera > Heptageniidae > Ecdyonurus > Ecdyonurus torrentis. The sequence continues at coordinate 11,891,759 of OX439129.1, forward strand.
CAAAGAAAGAAATAGAGTCTTCTGTCTGAAATGGAAGAAAAAAAAATCAATCATGTATAGTAAATACATATAATAATATAATTTATGTTTAGTTTAGTGTTAACCAAAAATAGACAATATTAATTGCCCAATACATTGGTGGTACACACAGTACAATTGACTTAATATTAAGGACATATAGCATACCAATAATACAATAATATTAATATTATACGTATATAATAAATAAACGTATATAGAGTTCCTAAAATATGTAAGATCTGCAAGGTCTCTATATAAACCTTGTAAGATCTGCATGTTTATATTTTACCTATATATATATATATATTATTTATAATTTCTTTATTTTTTTAAGCCTATATAATTAAAAAAAAAAAATATATATATAAAGTTTTAATGTTGTTTTTCCTGCAAATTTTTGGTATGAAAGTTAAGTAATTATTATATACCTGAAATTTATCCATCAAAAAATAAGACGTCAAAAACAACGAGAAATTGCATGTAAAATTACTATCCTTTCATGGTATTTTATTTTTAATTAATAATTTTATGTTATTTTTTATAAGCTATAATAAACGATTATTCTTTTTTCGAACAATAAATTTAATAATATGATATTAAATCATCAAAGATACAAATTAACAGTTGAAATATATATACACACACAAAAATAAAAAGGAAAAGAAAAACAAAGTAATTGAGTCACGTTGAAATAGTAATAAATTATGTTTAATGAAGCGCAACACAACGCGGTGCACCCATTAGAGAAGCTTGTATGTATAGGGGAAATAAAAATGCATAGCAGTCCGAACAGGAAATTCTCAAGTTTTTATTTCTAAGTGAAGTATTATTCTACGAATCACTTTGTGTAGAAGCTATTTCATTATATTCAAGGGTTTTTATTGTATTTTATCATACTGCAAATATTACGCACGTGTGGTCGGTCGCAGCTCATCTGCGAACTCAGAAATGTGAATTTTATATTTATATTAATATAGTCTGCAGACTTTTAATTAATAATATTTTTAATTTATTTTATTGATCTTCTATAATGTACATTATATAAAACTTACAATGTTAAAACAACTGGAAGCAACCTGTTTAGTTTAATGAATTAAGTTGTAGTTATATACAAAATTAAAATCTTATATTGATTCCAAGAAGAAAATAAATCAACTTCGGTGGTCTATTATAATTTTTTTTTATCTTGATAGATTATTAATTAGTAGCGTGAATTAAAGATCCGTAAGCGTGAATGAATTAAAAACGTTTCCATTGAATCTGAAAATAATAATAATAATAAAAACATGCACAAAAAAATAACAGATTAGAAAATTTTATGGAAAACCTAATATATATTACATACTTTAATTTATGTACAGTATTGGGTTAAGTAACAGTTGGGTTAAATTGAGAGGTTCTGTAGCCTGGTTTCGCCCAATAAAAGCCGTTAATTATTATAATTATTATTATGCATATTTGTATATATACATAAACAATTTGGATAAAAATAATAAAACAAAGAAATTAATCGGTAAGACAGTGTACAAATGAAAAAGCTGCCGTATATATACGATATTCTCAAACCTAATGTAACTCAGTTTTCTCATTTGGACTAGGTACATATTATAAAAGCTGGATTCAAAATGTTCATTTTTACAATTTTTCAAAGAATTTGACCATATAGTTGTTTTGTCACTACAAGAATAATTTTTATACTATAATATAATGGTAAAACTAGCTTACTCATGAAATGCCTAAATCGTTTATCATTATTTATTAAATGTATAAGAGCAATTTTATTATATTTATACAATAATAACGTATAATAGATCAAATTTACCTATATGCTAACAAGAAAGAAGTGTCATGATTATACTGCAGTGACAATACACAATATATTACGTCAGCAAAGGTAAAAAAAAAAAAAAAAAAAAAAAAAAAATTGTAATGCAAGCATCCAATTTATGAGGCGGAACCAAATCTTAAAATGTGGCTTAAAACACGTTTTGTCCATCGTTTATACACTACAACATTACTTGACTTAAATGTAATTAAAACCTTAAAATGTATATCAATTAATATTTAAATGTCATGACCATGATAGGATAAACCAAAATTATAATAGCAAACTTAATAATTATTGTTATATTTACATCTTCTTTTATCATAATATTTAAATTATATAATATGTGTTTCCAAGTTTGTTATGATTATTATTTTATTATAGCTCTGTAATTAACATGTTATTATAAATTAATATACTGTAAGTCATTTAATTTTTCTGTAAAATAATATATAGCCTATATATACTTTTCGACACGAAATGTGAATGGCTGTTCGTTATGATGAAGATCATGTTTAATATTCTTTGCATTGCACACAATGACAATTAAAAACAATTAACTTTATATGTTTAAGAATTGTAGTCGTTGTCATACATTGTAATTTAATAAATATACACAAAAAGCATGACAATGAGCTAATATATCAAATTCTCACTCTCGCGTAAAATTTGAACAAGTCCCTTACGATTTTTTAAAAAAATATTATTAATAAATAAATATTTGCTATTGCCAATTAAATGACGAATCAAAAGGAACATCATGTCAATGATTTTTATATTATACTGTATAGTATGTATACAGTATACACATATTTTTATTTATTCGTATATATTATAAGAAGTATATTATTCAGGTATAATTGTTTTTTCATTTTTTTTCATTTATAATTCAGCTCCTATGGTCTGAATATATAAATTTTCAATATTTATACATTTTAAAGATATCAATTTACGTGCTATAAATATTTTATTGATTTTAAACTTGAGAGCAATTAAAAAATATATTTTTTTTAATGCGAACTATAAAACTGGTCATATTTATTTGAAGTTATGAGAGTATAGTATTAGTATTATCCTAGCTCTTCCATAAATGGTATAATTACGTAAGATGCTATGATCTAATCGCACACTAGACTAGACTATACAATACGATGAATTTTTTTGTTTTTTTTTTTTTTTGGTATGGTAAACACTATAGTCTTTAGTACATATACAGTGCATATGTGGGCGGTAAGGAGGACATGTGTGATTGCATCTGTGCATCAAAATGTTTTTGTAACGTGTCTCATCCTGCATCACCATCAGCCTTCTTGCACTCACTAAATTGAAAATTAAATATAATATGCTCATTAAAATGCATCTCTTTATTCGTGCTGAAAATTAAATATGCAATAAATACAAAAGCATTACCCAAAATCTTTATAATTTAAAATGTAGGTAAAAAGTTGTATATTAAAAATAAAATAGATTATGGAGGTAAATTCATTATTTAGCTTTTGTTGTTTATAGTCGCCTTTTGCGTCAAAGTCTTAATTTGCACTCTTACATATTGTGAAAATAAAATTGATAATGGAAAACGAATAGTAAAAAAATGAGCGTTCTTATAATAATATAGCTATCATAATAAAGTCATTAAAATCTTTAAAAAAATAAAAAATAAAAAAAATTCAAGCTGAATGGTAAAATAATATTTGATGGAAAATGAAGCTTTATTGACAATATAAATTACGTAATCATTGTAGCGTGTAGAAAAAAATTAAACATCGTCAAGGAAAATTATTATATATTTGAATAGAATAAGTAAAATTTCAATTTACCCAAACTCATTGAATTTTTTTTTTCTTCGTGTACTATAGGATATAATATTAGACCTCCCGGACAGTTCATGCGGTAATACTTGAAGTTTTTTTTTTTTTTTTTCTATTCCCACGACATACCTATATAATATAAAGCATATATATAATATACTGAGCAATAAGAAGTCAGCAGGCACACAGAGCTCTGACAGTAGCCGCCGACGTCAAAGTGGATTTTATTTTATTATTTTTTTGCATGCATGCAAGTGGTTTATTTATTTATTTTTTTGCTCCAGCAGCAAGGCGTGAAATTGTATAAAGGTGAATCATAGAGAGACTCCGCCCTTCAGTACGTTTAACTTCACACCCAGGCAAATAAGTCAATCAAATATATTTTTTGTAGTTTTTTTTTCAGTTAAATATATGAAAATATATAATCTAAATTGCTCTCTATAACATTATTGCTTATTAAAATTGAGTATTTAAAAAATATCTATCCTTTATATATAATACAAGTTAATTATTAATCTCCCGTTATATAAATTTTCAGGTGATTCATTTTTACTAAGAATAAATTGTTTTAACAATTTCATACATCTGAGAACAATGAACTATACAGTGTATAACAAGTCTTAAAGACATAGACAACAAGAAAACATAAGCATTTACATCACAAAACACTTGATGGGACTTTCATAAATAACATTAGTTTTGTCTCAAACCCCTACTCTAGCGCCGTAGCAGTGATCAGAAAATTTTGATTTATTCAAACCGCACAACATTTTCATACTAATTTTTGCATGTTTTTAACACCATAAACAGAAATATTCACGTAATTTTCAAACTTTATATTTATATAGTTTTTTCACGCTCTCTTATAGGGCCATATTTACATTCAAGTAAAAATTGTCATCAGTTTTGTACGTCCTTTTTTTGTGTTTAATCATTAAAAAGAACATTTTGTTTCTTGTGGTTTATATGGCATTAAGCTTTTTTTTTTTTTTTTTTTGCCATTATATTTAGAAAGGTTGGAATTTGTGATAAATAAAAATGAAATGAAATATATAATATAGATTAAAAAAAAAATGAATAAATTTTAATACTTTTATACAGGTGTTTTTAAATAACGCTTATGAACTTAAATGATTAATTCACTATCACTGGTTCATTTCTTCTTACAAGACATTTGTCTGCATTTGTCTTAAAGGCGTAGAACACCTTGAACAAAAAAGTTGCGTAATATCCTAACAAACCTGAAAATCAACGTTGATTTGGCCGGAGTCATTGATTTCTAATTTATTTTCCATTCACAAAATGCCGCTGCCGGTCACTAACGTCACAGCTCGCCCGGTTTACTTGCGCGTGGACCAGGCGAGTTGTGACGTCAGTGACCGGCAGTGGCATTTTGTGAATGGAAAATAAATTAGAAATCAATGACTCCGGCCAAATCAACGTTGATTTTCAGGGTTGTTAGAATATTACGCAACTTTTTTGTTCAAGGTGTTCTACGCCTTTAATTTACAATCGGTGTCTCGTACGTGCAAAAATCCAGCATGGTTTGTATGGCGGCGTTTATGTTTGTCTGCGTAGTTAGCACCATAGCAATATGGCACTTCAAATTATTTGCTTTGCAAAATAAATTTGTAAGAAACAATTTGTTATATAAATAATAAGGCATTCTTCATTTTTATTTTAACATCATTGTCCAAAAGTATAATTGCACGGGTGACGTGTGTGCTAACGTTTTCATCGTTTTGATATGCGAAAAATAAACATCAAAATGTACTTTTAACTTTTAAGCAAGCAGAAATTTTAGCTAATATATTATTTTTAATTTACACACTTTTATTTTAAAATTGATGGTAAAATGTAAAGTTCTTCTATATAACCAAGTTGCTAAAAACTAAAATATATAGGAAAAGTAAAAGTTTTTTTCTTCTTCTTAAGTATTACTCATTTTAAAATTATTTGGTTAAAGATAATTATGTGTTAAAAACAAAAGTGTATTTTGCATTTTTAATAAATGCTTTACTGAAATATTGGTTTATTTCTGTATGGTGTTTAATTAAACGATATTGAAGGCTAATCGTAGTTAGCGAACTTTAACTTAAAGTAATATAGTGCTTCGAATTTCATATAATTATAATAATGGAAATCCTATGAATTGACTTTTCAACTTTCAATACAGCTAGTGCAACGATATGATGTATAAAAATGCATGATGCCTGTTTAATTCAAGTGTGTCACTGCGCAGACTAGAGTGAAATTACTTAATGCCATGATGTAATAACATTATAAGGTAACATAAAATCTCTTTATAAAATATAGATCAATCAGTCTAAGAATCATGAATTTAATTATTGACAGAAATAAGATATAGAACTTGATCCAAACTTTAATTTCTATGATCGGTACTTACACCTGATCATTTCAATATTTATATACAGTGAGAAAGAGGTCATGGCATCTACATAATATAGAAGATCAGCTGGACCAGAGCGTTTGGAAGCTGCGTCAAACATCTCACGCTAATGTTCTTATAAACATTTGAATCACGTCCCATCAAATCAGTTTCTCTGTCACGTCGCCCTAACTGCTTTTTTTCTGCGATCTGTTTTGCCACTCTGTTGCTAAAATTTGCTTTCTGTTACTTTATTTGGCTATTGTAGTAAAGCTATTATAAAGAAATTTCTAATAATGTTATAAATTCTTGTCTATGAATTATTCAATTTTTTTTGAGAAATAGTGATTGGAATGTAGAGAAACATTTCATTAGCTTATATAATAAATAATATCAATAGTTCATTCTTTGAGAAAACGATATATCTATAAAAGATAGTTAAATGTTATTTTATATATTTTTTATTAAATAAAACAATGAAGCAATTTTTTATGTTTGACAAGGCAGCATAGTCCTGAATACCAAGTATGAAATTGGATATGAACTAGACATTGTATTTACAATTATAAGTGTGACTTCATATTTATAATGTTGGCACTTGTCTCACTTTTTTACAAAAATAAAAAAGATTACATTGAATATTACTCGTATATTATATAGAACTTTATACATTGCTTTATTTTTATTTTAAAAACATTCTTATTTTATTTTAGTTCCATTACAAAAATAAATTTAGATTCTCAAATATATAGTTTTTTATATAATATTCCTATATTTAATATAGATCTTGACTCGCAGAAATCAGATGGTCTTAGAAATGTTTTCAGTCATTGTCATTATTATTTTCAAATAAAAATTACTATACAAAAAGTGCATGATATATTATACAAGCTATTTTGCATACTGCATGGGGTATACTTGCAATACACAGCACGTCATACTCCCACAATCGCAGAAGAAGGGGCTTGTGCGGCGCTTGCGCAAACGATCGCAAAAAGATCACTCAATCTTTCATGCGGTGACAACTTTGGTCCGAACAGTTGCATACAATTTAGGATACCTATACTTTTATAAATCATGTTTATTATAAATCTAATTAGCATTATAATTCATTTTTACTGTGTGAAATTTTTGAAAAAATCATTATATATAATCATAGTAGTCAGTAAGACTGTATAAAAAAATCCATACCATAACTATACAACAAACGCAGTACAGGACTATTTTGTTCAATTCTAGAACTTATATCTCTAACTAATTTATTGGGTATACTTAAAAAAAATATATATTATTTGGATTATTAAAAATAAAATAAAGATTATTTTTGGATTGGTGTGCGCGGGCGCGTTTATCTCATCTCCTGGCGCGCTCTGCTCGCCTAGTCGTGTGGCTCAGTCGATAATCCGTCGATTGTGCAGCCTTGCCTGGGTTTGCGCCTGGCTTCTCGGATAAAGCGGCGCTTAGCGGCGCCTCAGCCAGCGTGTTGATCGATCCATTCTTACTGTTAGTGTAACGAGGGTATACCTCTTACGTTCGCATGCGAGCCCATCATTTTCTCTTGGCAAACGGTGGTGACGCTGCTCGATCGCCAACCAACCAGACACATTCAAGTGTAAAATCAAAAGAACACCTGACACCCAAGTGACGTAATGTTTTGGTGACATCGTCATTACGAGCAATGCTGACGTATTGTCTATGGAAATGAATATGACTTCACTTGTTAACTGCGATTATTTTGAACGTTTTGTATCTTTATTTATTCTTATGACCTTTTGGTGACCTCACGTATAATATTACTACCTTATCTAATTTAATCAAGATATTATAGAAATGAAAAAAGTTTTTGTCAGAAGAGGAGATGTCGTGTATATTAAAATAACAAAAGTACGTTAGTCTTAGTATATAGTTATTTGTTGTAATTTTGAATATGCGACACAGAAATGAATGAGAAGCAAATATATTTTTAGTAAATAATTACCCAATTTAAAATTTGCAAATTAATAAATTCAATGATACAATGTTGTAAATTAAATATAAAAGTCAATTAATTTATACAAATAATTGTGATAAAATAAAATAATTAACCTACATAATATAAGATATAGAATTAAAAAAAAAATCCCAATCTCGTAGAATAACAAGAAATATAGCGATTCTCAGTAATTCATTTCGTCAGAACCAAAATAATTAACCAAAAAAAGTTTAATCAACCAAATACTTTTTTCTATTATTTATTTATTTATTTATATATATATATATATATATATATATATATATATATATATATATATATATATATAAAGTAAACTATTCTGTTATCTGTTACGGAAAATAACTTATAAATATTTATTCTTTTTTATTTTTTATATTATTTTATTGAAAAGTATAGGAACAAAGCTTACAAGTTAGTGTTTTTTATATCTTTCCAATATGTAAAAACAATGCTATGTTATTATACTGTATGTACTGTACACTGTTTATTTTAAGTCATGGTTTGCATTTTAATTTTGATTGAATCGTCAGCCAGTTTGTTGCTGAGAAATAATATGTGCAGGCCTGTAGTGTATACCTATTTTTATTAACACGAGGATAATATATATAGTATAATATACGATAGGCGCTAGGCGCTGAATATATTTAGATTTTCCATCTGACGCATTGACGCATCTCATAATAAACGCGTACAAGATTTTTATGTCTGTCTGAAATGTTTGTGGCATACTAAACATATCATAGCTTATTCGGTAACTTTTATGTGATTTTTGTTTTCACCTAAAGTTCTGCGTCATTTATTAAACTATATTATAGGAATAGAATAGTTTACTTTAATATAATATAAAAGATCCCAATAATTTTATATCTATTTTTATATTTACAAATATTTATATTTTTTATTTTTATATAGATTTAATTTTATGATTATATTGATGAAAATTCAAAACTGTACGTTAGTTTAAATAATAGAAAAAAGTATTTGATTGATTAAACTTTTTTTTTGTTCAATATAACAGTATAATGCAGAATTTATTCTAACGAAATGAATTACTGAGAATGTCTATTTTTTGTTTTGAATTGCTATGATCGAGATTGTGAAAATTTTAATATATATAATAAAACACATAATTTTTTTTTTTAGACGAAATCATAAAAAAAAGAATTATTATCCCAAAAGCTGTGTTGCACAGTAACCATCAGGCGACCATTATCGAACGTTTCATATATAACGGTTAAAAGTGTCTCAAATTTGTACCAAAATGGAACCATACTTAAATTTGTATAATATGAAAAAACGATAATTTTTACGAATTTTGTTATGGTTCCAAAATGGTTCCGGAACCGTTCCGAACCATAATGCAACAATCCAGGCCAAAAAGGAACCATTTAATTGTGCAACAGGGGAAACGCGAAAATATTACTCTGGTCGTAAAAGTCCGTTTTTTAATAGATGATGATTAGAAGTTTTATAAACTTTTCATGATTTCGCAGCAACCATATTTCTCATTACATAATATATATTAATTTTACATTATTATTACTTTTGCCCCTGAAAATTTGATACTACGCAACATGCACTACTGTATTGCTGAAGAAGTTGCCTACCCTGCAGGCTGTAAACTTAATTCTTTGCAGCAATCTGATTGTTTTTATTTGAGTTATTAGTTTTAGCTGTTTTAATTTAATAATTATTATTTACAGATATATAATACATTTAACTAGAATTTTTTTTACTAATTAAAAAATCAATTAATTGGAATTTCACTTTCCTTAGAAAGTGATTATTATTATTTTTTTTTATAAATTAAAATTTTAAAGAATGGTGCCTATATACTTTAAATGCGAAATATTTGCATAGTAAAAGGTTATTGCATAGACATTTAGAAACAGGCAAATCACAAATTAAAATATCACATATATATTTTATTTAAAGTATTATTAGCAAGTTTTTTTTTTAAATGACAGAACAATTTTATTTTAAATTATTTTATTATTATTATTTTAACTTCATAAGTACATTTTTTTCATAATTAATTGAAAAAATATATAAAAATATATAAAAGGCAAATAATTAAAATTACAAATTGAGACAACATACAGAGTATTTGACAATAATTATGAGAAGGTCCTATAATCCCAAGATTCCTTGACCACCTGAGGGCCCCCCTCTGTCATCCTCTTTCATTTCTGTATCTGAATCTGGTTCTGTGTCTCCGCTGTACTCTCCATCCCCTTCCTCTTCACCTGCTTCATCAGACTGCTTTGCCTGCTTGGCTGAAAATAACATTATGCTTACGTTAGAATTTTTAAGTAAAATCACAAATTTCAACAATGCAAAGAGAAAGCTAGAGTTTATATTGGTTTTCTCATAATGAAAATGTTAGGTTTATTTGTAAACCCTGTTGTTGTTTTTTGCTCTGGGACAGCAAAAAATGATGATCATCTAATGCTTTTTAATGGAAATGCACATTTTTTTTTATGGGCATTTTTTTTAAGGGTTAAAAAAAATATTAAAAAAAAAACTATTGAGACTAATTAAAACAAAAGAAGAAAATTTATCAAGCAAATTTTCTAATTGTAGTTAGAAAACACTAATTATTTACGTCAATCCTAAATAAAAGCAGACAGTAAAAAAAAAAAAATAATAAAAAACTATTAAAGGCGTAGAACACCTTGAACAAAAAACTTGCCTAATATCCTAACATACCTAAATATCATATTTAATTTGGCCGGAGTCATTGATTTCTAATTTATTTTCCATTCACAAAATGTCAGTTGCGGGTTTACTACGTCACAGCTCGCCTGTTTCCGCGCGCGTGGACCAAGTGAACTGTGACGTAGTAAACCCGCAACTGACATTTTGTGAATGGAAAATAAATTAGAAATCAATGACTCCGGCCAAATTAAAGATGATATTTAGGTATGTTAGGATATTAGGCAAGTTTTTTTGTTCAAGGTGTTCTATGCCTTTAAGGATAGCAGTTTGTGCTGAAAAATAGAGCTTGGCTATTACTCGTAGAAAACGATATAAAAAACTGTCAAAATGTAAGTTACAGTTTTATTTATTTTTATTCTTGCAAAATGGAATATTTCTGAACTGTGGATCATATTATTTTGGGAAAAGTTATATGGTAATATTTTCTCACGAATTTCATTAATTTGTCTAAGAACATAAAAATCGATATTAACGAGGTTGAGGTCTCAAGTGGCACAGATTTATAGTTATAATGTTTATATAACTAAAACTCTGTTGCATGTGAAACCTCGACCTCTCCATAGAACTTCTACTATGGTAAGGCCCTTCCTGGTACTTTTAACCTTTTCTTTAATATTAGTTATAACTGCAATGGATTTCCCCCGAAATTGATTAACTTGAATAAGAGCATAAGAATAATTTTATTATTATTATTATTTTAAGAGTAGTGCTGCTTTATGTACTGTAAAAGAAAAAAATTCTGTGTAAAATCTTGAGTTACAAAGAAATCATAGTTACCTAATGATAGAGAATCTGTGAGTTCACGTATCTTTTCTTTCTTGCTATTTAAAAATCCAACAACTTTTTCCTGTATTGAATCCTCAAATTGTATTTTGCAGGCTGTCAGTTCATCTAGTTTGATATTAAATGCATCACGTTCTGCAAATTAAAATGAAAAATTATTTACATAATAATAATATGTATCCTTATAATATATATTTTTTAAATCCATCACACATATATGACACATAACATATAATATAGAAAATTATTTGTTCCAAACTCGTCATAATGTAAAGTTACAATAAAACTTTAAGATACTGTACTAACAAAGTTACACATACCCTTTCTGAGTTTAGCATCAGTATGTTCTAGCTCAAGATTCTTTTTCTGTAACTCAGATATTTTTTTCAATGACATATCAATGAAGAAATTCTTTGTAGTATCTAGTGAAGCCTGTAAAATAATAATATAAGATACATGATATAACACAATATTTTTATGTCTTTGAATGGAGCTTATCAGTTTAGCGCGCAGGTAGACGTACACGGGGAAAGCTAAGGGTCCCGTAATTTAACATTACGTTAAAACAAGTTGTTGTTTGTTTTTTTTTTTGTTTTTTTTTTTTTTTTTTTTTTTTTTTTTTGCAATTTTTGAGAAAACTGCACCGATTTTGTAGAAATTTAAATGAGAAATACTAGACATACTTTTACGTGTTTTAAACCATAGACATTTTTCAAGAATTTTTTTAAACCGATAACCTCCATTGTATGAAATCTTTAAAGCCTATGATAGCGGTCCTTCTTATCCCTTTTTTTTTTGTTGCAGTGGTAAGAGTTGTGCTAACTTTATGGACTCTATCCAGGGGCGGAGCCTAAAAGCAATAAGAATTGACCGCTGTCCTGGTCCTGGGCTTAAGCATTAATTACCTTGTCCACAATCAGCTCACAGAATGAAATAAAGCCTTTCCCTTTTTCCCCAGGAATGATTTTCTTAATAGAAAATTTATTGTCTTGCAACGAATATTGATAGGACCCTGAAGGATTTTGAACTTCTTCATTTATCTTCTTCCAGTATTCTTCAGTTGAAATTTTCAGTCTTTTGCTATTGGCTTCAACATCATCCTTAGCCAACTATAACAAAAACAGAAAGATCAGGAATTAATACCAACTGTACTTTTTTACTTGTAATAATATGTACATACAGCTCATACGTAAAGCATTATGCATGCTTGGCATTTATGTCAATATTATGGTCTATAGCATATTATTCTTGTCTCGAAGAAAATGCATACGATTAAAGTGGAAATGAATGTAAAATAATACATTCTTATACCCATGTGTTTAATAGTTATTTTTCTTCATGTCTGCATGTTTAAAATTAAAAGAAAATTGAAGGGACCTGCTTATAATTTTATACCTTGCACTCCCATGCTGCTTCCTCTTCTATGTCCAGGATTTTTATATTCATCAAATCTTCTGATTCTTTTAAATCACAATACAAACTGAAACATCTTGATTCCGAACCATTATTTGGCACTGATATTATGCTCATATTAATTAATTTTAATAAAAAACAAAACAAATAAAATATATTTTTTTCTTTCCTAAAAATCAAAATCAGCTGTTCAAGTTAAATATTTGCCGCGTAAATTTCGAAGCAAAAATACACGTGGCGCCGCAGTTTCTGAAAAAATCCACAATAACTTCGACTGATCCGGCTAATCTTTCAAGTTTTTAATTGATAATCTATGATATTTATTTATTCTGGTTCTTGAAAATGAGTTCTGAAGCTACAAATAATATTGCTGCATCACCTGAAAACATTAAAACTGCTGAGGAAGTAAAGGAGGAGGCAAATAAGTTCTTCAAAGGTAACATGCATGCTCAAGTGCATACCATGTTTTTCTTATTGACAAAACACGAGGTTTCATATCGGAGTTTTTTCTTACGTATTTCATAATGTGAGGTTTATATTCTTCACTAAACTGATATATATAGTATTAAAAAAAATTAACACTCTTCTTAATTTTGAAGCGCAGAAAGGTCGTTGTTCTGAATAAGAAACATTTTGGACATTCCCTTACTGAGTTTCATGTGGACCTATATATATTTTCATGTTACCGGTGGGAGACGATGTAACCGGTTATTTTTATTTACATACTCTGTAAAATTATATTTAGAATGTGTTGGTAGTTGGCAGTTACTATGCTATATATAATAATCGTTAGCCATTTGTTTATGTATGAATAAAGCATAAATTAAAAATAAACACATGTACCTATCCTATAGCTCTCATATCATACATACATATATGCATGTATATGACCTACCTACATTACTGTACCTACAGTACTAAAGATGTGCCATATTTGATGGTATATATGTCATAATACCATAATAAATGGATCGAATGTTATGTATGTACTATGTACTACGTATATTATGTACAACTATCCACAGACATTAATACGTACGTGTATCGTTTGCTTATGTGTTGTACTACTTCAGTACTGTTGCAGTAACATACACATAAAACCCATGCACTTATATATCATAATTTTATTTTCAGATCAAGATTATGCAAAATCAATCACCCTTTACTCTCAAGCTATTGAGCTAAATCCCAATGTTGCTGCGTACTATGGCAATAGAAGTCTGGCATTTCTAAAAACTGAATCATTTGGTTATGCTCTCAACGATGCCACTAAAACATTGGAACTTGACAAGACATATGTCAAAGGTTATTACAGGAGAGCAGCAGCATACATGTCTCTAGGAAAATTCAAACTTGCCTTAAAAGATTTTGAGACTGTAAGTTTTAAAACATTCTTTTGATATATATGTTAAAGAAATATGTTACTATAGATTTGCTTATGTTCTAGTAAAATCTATTCGTATTTTTGCATAAAAACATATTAATATACATACAGTATTATATTTATTTAATAACTATATTCTATTTCAAAATGTTTTATTTCAGGTAACAAAGGCCCGACCAAATGACAAAGATGCAAGGTTAAAATTTAATGAATGTAGTAAAATAGTTAAAAAACTTGCTTTTGAGAAAGCTATATCAGTAGACACCAAAAATGTTGCAGATACAATTGATATTGAAAATATGGGTAAGTCAGATAGAAGCATAAGTAATATAATTTTTCAAATGAATTGCATAACATTCTCTGATAAAAGGAAGAAAACAAAGGTGCTCTAAATGTGCATTCACTTTTTTTTCTTTTTTTAATTTTCTGTAGCTAAATAAGTATTCCCATTTAAAACAATGTTATTATGTTATTTAACAATTTGCTGTGCAAAGTTACATCAAGTATTAAAATGTGAACGCACAAAAATAAAGGAAAAAACTTTAGTACGTACCATTTCATTATCAAACCTTGATTGCATCTCATTATGTATTGAATAAATCAAAGAATATTAATATATATATATATATATATATATATAATAAAAAATAAATAAAGTAACCTCAGATTTACAATAACATAGGCCTATAAAATGATAAAAATTTAGCTTACCAAGAGCCTGAATGACATTTCAGGGATTGAGGATGATTATTCTGGACCAAAGTTGGAGGATGGCAAAGTCACACTTCAGTTTATGAAGGATCTTATGGCAACATACAAAGCTCAGGGTAAACTACACCGCAAATATGCATACAAGGTACAGTATGTCTTGCATGTTGATATAGTACTGTAACACTATAAAAAATAGTATTGCTGGTTTACATTGTACCTGTCAATTCAAATTCTGTATGGAGGAGGTTTAGCTCCTTAACTCAATATAGCATAAAAGAAAAGAAAAAAAAAAAAATGATACCATAGAACACATTGCTAGTTTTGAAAAAATTGGGAAAGCAGCTTATTTTCCTATTCCCCAAAGTTTCAAATCTATGTGGTATTGTATCATCTTTTTATAAACAAATGATCACAAAATCAATTTCTTTCCTTATTTGTTTAATTAATTTGAAAAAATTGCAAAGTAAAAATGGATTGTTTATTGATAATCATTTATTATTCAAAAGAAAGGTGTTATAAAATAAAGGACTTAATTAACAAACGTAATAATAATTAGAGACTGGATTTTTGGAGAAAATTATGGTTACACCTGCCACTTTGATAGGGCTTTTGCCTCACAATTTACTATGTGTTTATAAAAAGTTGGTATTTCACTGCTAAAAGCTTAGAAATAATATTTATGTAAACTCACAGTAGGTTGGGATACAGGTAAATAACTTAGTATTTTTGGAGGTGCAGACACCATTTTCACCTAAAAATCCGGTCTCATAATAATAAATGAAGACTTGGCTAATATATTTTTATTTTATTTGCTTACGTCTCTTTTGTTTTCTTCCCTCAAATATGATAAAAGTTAAGAGTATTTTGATTTGATGATTGTTTCAGATTCTGCTGGAGGTGAAAAAGTTGTTCATGTCACAACCGACACTAGTTGATGTAAACATTCCTGATGAAGCCAAGTTTACAATCTGTGGCGACATCCACGGACAATATTTTGATCTTATGAACATCTTCGAACTCAATGGACTACCCTCAACAGAAAACCCCTTTGTATCCTTTTCTGTACTGAAAATTTTGGCATTGATTCTTCAAATCAATTTTGAGAGTGAATGTATTTTGGTAACTGATATGAAATTTTATAAATTCAATGTTGCGAATTTTATATTATCAAAGGAAAGATTTGAAAACCAACAAGTGCCTTACCACAATGAAATCCATAGCTAGGTGAAGATCTAAATGGCACAGGGAACACAAATATTTAGTTGCTTAGAATGTTGCTAGAGTGTAATTACTCTAAGCAACTAAAGAAGAAGTTGCCCTCAAAACGTCTCCGTAAACATTTGTGTTAACTGTTAACTGTGCCATCAGGATCTTCACCTAGCCACGGACTCCATCATACCAAGGCACTTATTGGTTTTCCTATTATTTTCTTTGATAATATATTTAAACCAAAATGATTTTTATTTACTAATTTTATTTGGTGAATTTTGTTAATGTATTAGTATGGAAACATGATTATAGGCTAATATATAGCTTAATGATAAAAATGTGGTTATACCTTAACGTGATTATAGCTATTTAATGGTGATTTTGTTGATAGAGGTTCATTCTCTGTTGAGTGCATCTTCACATTGTTTGGTTTCAAACTTCTGTTTCCTGAGCATTTCTTCATGTCTCGAGGTAGGTTGACATTTTTTTGAGCTGAAGTGATTTCTTTTACTCATAGGTACACTACAGACAAGCACTTGTCAATAACAATAATAGTTATAGTTTATAGTGGAGTAAAATATTATCATGATATTACTTCTTAATTGGATATTCTATAAATATAATATTTGAAAAAAGTAAAATTAAAATTTGCAATAGAAAATAGTAGGAGAGAGATTAGAGCACAGATGAATTGAAAGTTAGTAAAATGCAAAAATTCTCAAATGTATATATGTAATTGGGACTTGAGACCAAATTTTCTAGTGTAGATGAGTGCTAGATATATTTTATTTAAAAAAAGAATAGGAATACTGTGCCAATAAAATACAATAAACCTAGTATCTCGCGTTCTCACTCCACATCAAAGGTACAATATTATAAAACAGCATCCGATTTACTCGTGGCCTTAGACCGGTTTCATCCTTATCACCTGTGATGTTGTTTTCCTCACTGTTATGAATATTAAATAAATATTAAAGGAAAGCAGTATATTTACAATATTTTTTATTGTGCAAATTATGTTTAGTTTTTTTTTTTTTTTTTTTTTTTTTTTTAACAAAAATCATACTTTAAGTGTTTATTTATTTTTTTCTATGTATTTGTATTTTACTAGACCTACACTTTTGCAAATAAAACTTTATTATGTATACTGAAACACATAAAAAAGAGAGGTAAAAGAATTTTGGGGAATGGGAGATAATGAGCTTACTTGTTAGTTCAGGGACCCCGCAAAAGAGAGAGAAAAATATTCAAACCCAGGCCGAAATATGACGCATAGTGCGCCGTATGCACGGTGGTATGAACTAGAAGCTCATAAGCAAATAGAGATTAGTTAATTAATTAGAGGTTTTTTTTTTGGCTTACAAAAGTAAATTAATTAGCAAAAAAGTCACACCAAAATACTCGGCGCGACTCTCTCTAACCATGGACAACGCTGTTTCGGCCTACTGGGCCTCATCAGCATGGTGATCCCAAGTCCTAATTAACTACTGTATAAAAATTAAAGAATATTTGTGTTTTATTAATTTCCAATAATTCATGCTCTAATCTCTTTTCTACCTACTATTAATTTTAATTTTTGAACAACTAATATACTGTTCTTATTTTTGTCATAGTAAATAGTTTTTAGTATATTCTATTCAGTCTAATCAACCTTTATTTCTTTCAGGCAACCACGAGAGTCAAACAATGAACCAGATGTATGGTTTTGATGGTGAAGTGAAAGCTAAATATACAGCTCAGATGGCAGAACTCTTCACTGAGGTGTATAACTGGCTACCTCTTGCTCATTGTCTAAATAACAGGGTGTTGGTAAGTTATCACTAAATTATGTGTTACCAAGGGCAAGCTTTGAGTGCAATGTGTATGCAGGTGATGCATGGAGGCCTCTTCTCACGTGATGATGTCTTGCTCAAGGATATTCGAGAGACTGACCGTAATAGGCAACCTCCAGAAGATGGTAAGTTGATTTTATAGTATACGGAGTTTTCATAAAAATATTGGCTTTCTGCAATAATGGATGTTTATTAATTTTTTCCTTATAGAAACAAAAATGGTTTATTGGTACATTTCTGATTGAAAAAAAGTGTTTAGTTTTAATGTATGAAATGTGTATATATGTGTAAATGTATGTGTGGGCCTGTATGAAATGTGTAATGTATATTAAATGTGTACAAAATGTAATTGACTAATCTAGGGGTTGAAAAGTAGCCTTTTTTCCATTATTACAAGTTGTTTAAAATATCTCATACAATTTGCAGTCGAGTGATTAAAATAGCAGATTTTCAGCAACACTTTTTTGAAGATTTTGAAATAGCCCTTAATTTTTCATAGTAATTACAAAAAAAAAAAAAAAAAAAAAGTTTTAAGCAATTCACAGTTAAAGTCTCATTTGATGAAGTCAAATGACTTTCTCGTAACATTGAAACATTTTAAAAGACTATGAGTTGTATGAAGAGAATAGTTATGGTTCAAAGTCGCATCATACATTTTCTAAGATACGAGGAAGCTATTTGACTCCATAGTATACTACTTGCAATTACAGTAATTATCAATAAATGATATTTGTTTGATATGAGGATTGTATTTCTAATTCATTTTTACTTTACTAATAATCTCTCCAGGTGTTATGTGTGAACTACTATGGTCAGATCCTCAACCTCAACGTGGACGAGCTCCTAGTAAACGAGGCGTTGGAGTCCAGTTTGGTCCTGATGTGACTGAAAATTTCCTATCCCTCAATAAACTTGACTACATTGTGCGTAGTCATGAAGTAAAGAATGAGGGTTATGAAGTGGCCCACAACGGCAAATGCATCACTGTCTTCTCAGCACCTAACTACTGGTGAGTCAATTATAAACTAATAATAAGAACTATTAACACAACAAAACACATTAATGTTGCAGTGATACTATGGGAAACAAAGGAGCTTTCATTACCCTCAAAGGCAAAGATATGAAGCCCAATTTCACCACTTATGAAGCAGTCGTAAGTATTTTAGTTTTGTAGTTTAGCATCATTCTATACTCAATATTAAAATTATATGTATATAAATTAGGAAAAACTATTACTTTTGATGTATAATATTGCAATTTTATTTTTCAGCCACATCCAAATGTGAAACCTATGGCGTACGCCAGTTCCATCATGAATATGCTCTTTTAAGTTGATCAGTGCCACTTACACATAAATCATTCAATGCAAGAACAATGATTCAAAAATTATAAAATTAATAATAAACTTGCATAAATTTAGCAAAACAAAGTTCAATAGCAGTGGAATTGTAAAAAAAAAAAAAAAAAAAAAAAAAAAAAAAAAAAAAAAAAAAAAGAGAAAGAAAGAAAGAAAAAAGAGAAAAAAAAACAATCACAATTTATTTATAAATTTTATTTCATATTCAGTGCTATTTTAACGAAAACATTATGATTATTTAAAAATGGTTGTTATATTTTATTATTATTAAAATAAGCCTATCTTTTTGTTGAAGTTGTGTTTTCGTTTCAAAGTGAAGTAATTATGTGACCCCCTCCCCCTATTTGGTGCTTATAGTCCTTTTTTTTTCTATTTAATTTTTAGAAGTAACATTGTTATAATTTATGCATATATGTTTTGGTTGTTCTAACATAAGTAAAATCAGTTTATTCTAAATGAGGCCAATGTTTTAGACAGGAATTTTGTACAAATTTTGCTTGTATTTTGTCAGTCACAGCATCTCTTGATGATAACAGAATTAGGTCCTCTATGCTAACAAATCATTAACTTTTTTAGTTGCTAGCTTTTATTGCATTTTTTTTTCATAAGTATTCCATTTAATGCTCAACATAGTGTTCTCCAGTGATTTTTTTTTCTTTCTTGTAACCTACTTAAGTACAGGGAGGCAATATCTATGATCACTTAACTTAAGTGGAATTATTCATAAAACACTTCTGATTCTCCTGATAACACTCCTGGGGAAAAAAATGCAATAAATTGTTGTAAACTCTTGACTTGGTGAACTCCAAATGAACCTAGAAAATGGCAACTTCACAAAATCAAGAGGTTTGATTGTTGATGATTGCTGTGGACTTCACAGAATTGAGTTTCACAAAACTAAGAGTTTGCTGTATCCTGAAATATATATGAAAAGAGAGCGCAAAATTAGTCATTCAACTATTTGACCATATTGAGACTTTAGTAATTGGATGTCAAAATTTCACTGATCACAGTAATAATGACATTGGAGCCAATGTTGCAACAGATTATTTTGGTCTCAATAAATTATTTAGCATATTAATTTAAGCATTTTGTACAAAGCACTACTTTCTTTGTACAGAAAATACACTTTTTATGTTTTAAAACTAAAATACCCTAAAACCTTTTTTAAACTAAAAAAGCATTTATTTTTCAATTTATAAAAAATGTAGCTTGTTGACTTGTGGAAATTTGATCAACCCATTATTTCTCATTTAAAAAAAAAAGGTATATAAAATAAATTTAAGAACACAGTTTTTGTTAAAAATGCATCATTATTGACATTCTTAAAAGCTAAACTATTGATAGACTATTAAAAAAAAAAACTATTTAAAGATTATTTTGCCATATACAGTATAAAGCAACAAAATGGTAACCTATTTTACAAAAAAAAAAAAAAAATAGAGACTTTATTTTGTGCTCTCTATTAGAAATATAGGCCTGTGTATGGAAATTTAACAGTTCTTTTAGCTTGTGACTTAGTTTTACATTGTCTAGTTATGATTTTACGGTACGTTTACTCAAGGTGCAATAGTCTCCCATTGACTGTAAGCATCAATTTGTCTTGTTTTTACATTTTTTTTCCTTCTATATGCTGCAAATAGACAAGATTTTGCAATAGAAAGTTGTACAAAAGCACATCTTGACGAATTTATGTGCACTTGTGCAGGTATAGTAATAATTTTTTTAAATTTATTTAAATCTGTTCCTGTATGCTGCTTATTTTAATGGTGTAATATGAATTACCAGCCTTGGAATCAGTGTTATATGTTGTCCAATAATTTATTATGTAATGGTAGTGTATTGTGAATGACGTTTTTATTGCTTTAAATAAATGGTGTTTCTTATTTAAGATAAATCAATGTATTGCAATATAAATTATTTTGATATGATATTTAATGTTCTTCTTTTTAATATTATCATCATTTTAACTTTGTAGTTCTCTTTTTTGTTCGTAATTAGTAACAGTACTTTTACAAATTTTTTTTTTTTTTTTTTATTATTATCATTTTTTTTTATAGAAAAGAATGGGAAAAACCAGAAAGGGTCTTGCCAAAGTTAAGAGAGTCCTATAGTTCAGTGGAAATCATGCTAAAGCACAGAGATATTAATAATAATAATAAAATTATACACATATTGGACAGCTTACTGCACTAAACTCTAACTTGTAAGAGAAACAGAGTAAGTTATGCCTTAGTCAGTCCTTACAGACCCAAAGAAAATCTATGAATGATCTTTGAATCTTAAAAATCTGTAAGGACTGACGAAGGCTTAACACACTCCGTTTCTTTTGGAGGTTAGTGCAAAAAGTTATCCTTATTAGCAAGTATTAGTTTTTTTTTTTTTTTTTTTTTTTTCTTCCTGTGCTAGCAAGATTTTTACTGAACTATGGGAATTGTTTCACTATGGTAAGACCCTTCTTGCTGGATTCTACTATCTTTATCTTTCCAATTTATCATACCTAACCGCGATGGATTATTTTCTTTAATATATACTATTTATGCTATTTAATTTTTTTTAAAGTCTTTGGTTGTATTTTATTGACAAGAGTTTAAAGCTTAAAGAAACTTTATTCATAATCCCTTTTTACCATTTCAAGTAATGTGTACTTCAAAACAAAATTTTCTAAAGAAATAAATTATTTCTATTGATATAATATTTAATATTTACGCTGAAATTATAGGGTTTGTGACATCAAAGAATCTATGATTTCATTTTAATTCAAGTATTTGAAAAGTCATAATATTATTTATTATAATATTTACTTCAAAGCTTTAAGCTCTGGTAACTCAAGAAAACATTTTTAACATAAGAAATATAGAAAGCCAGTTACCATACTGGTCTAATGATTGCAATTTTTTGTACAATACCTCACTCACTGCCCCCTTTGTTAAAATGATAAGCACTGATATAATTTCAGAGTAATAACAAAAATGTAAACATAAATTAAATGTAATGATACATTTTTTTTAGAAAATAATTAAAAACATTGCAATATTTATAATAATGCTATAAGCCTACACACATAATATTAAAAAAAAATCATTTTGCTATGATATACAATGTAGAAAATTCAATGAAGCAATTTAATTTTTTTAAAAAAATTGTTAGTTTATTACTAAGGCTGAATATTAATAATAAAAATAAAATATTTATTAAAGTCTTTTATTCCTTTTTATCAATAACACATAAATAGTTAAGAGAAACTGGATAATTATATAACCATAATAGTTATAAAACAACAATGTTTAGTTTCTGTGATCTTCAATAATTTTGATTATATATTTATATGTATCGATCTGTTCACATCAAAATGCAGCTTCTACAATTTACAAATTTCTTACAAATGAGCGATCTACACTTAACAAAGTCATGACTATCTGGAGCTTCTGCTATATAAAACAGGTGTGAATTTTCCAGGTAGGCGCAAATTTGTAAAGTGTAGAAGCTTCATCTTGACGCAAGATGACATTATACTGTACATATTGCTGGCCGCACGTCTAAATGGTATAAAAGCAATTTTCATGAAGCGCGCGAGTGGTAAATAAGCATCTTTCATGGCCGTTGCGAGTGGTCTATATCATAGCATATGACATAGACCACTCGCAACGCTATGACAATTTATATGACATATATCTGTCATATGATATAGACCACTCGCGACGGCCGTGAAAGGTGCTTATGTACCACTCGCACGCTTCATGAAAATTGCTTTTATACCATTTAAATGCGCGGCCAGAGATATATAAATATTTAAAGGCATATATTGTAGAACACCTTGAACAAAAAAACTTGTCTAATATCCTAACATACCTGAAAATCAACTTTGTTTCAACTGGAGCCATTGATTTACAATTTATTTTCCATTCATATAATGGTGCGTGAGGACAATGACATCACAGCTCGCCTGGTCCACCCGAGCGTAAAACAAGAGAGCTGTGACGTCATTGCCGCACGCATTATTTTGGGAATGGAAAATAAATTAGAAATCAATGACTCTGGTCAAATCAAATTTAGGTATGTTAGGATATTATACAAGTTTTTTGTTCAAGGTGTTCTTTGATGATTTATATTTTGGATAGCTAGAGAGCAATGGGAAGCTACAAATAAAAACAATGACAACAAGGGTACCTTTGTAAAGTAATTTATTTATTTTTTGTTTACCATGATCATGGATAATTTACATGAATTTTAGGTTTACATTTTTATAAATATGAAAATGCAAGTATGTAATATTTATTTTCATACAGGCCGCGTTATATAATATACAGACAAAATTTAAAAAAAAAAAAAAAAAAAAAAAAAAAGTTAAAAAGAACATGGGAACTTTTATTATTTATTAATAATAAAAAGTCACATCCTTTTGAAAAAAAAAATGATGTTTACACATAATTTTTCATGAATATACATGAATATAACTTGTAGATATTTTGATACATAGTATTCATTTTATTTTTAATAATAATAATTATAATATTTAAAATATTAAATTTTATTTTATATTATTTTAATGAGAAAACAAAATCTATATAGTGCTAAATTGGAATTCATCAAGCATACAATTTTGACACTTTGATTTTCTTTGGGTTGTGCTTTTCAATTGAGTTCAGTGCATAGCACAAAAAATGTTAAATAATAATCTGATCATTTTAAAAGTAATTACTAATTACGAACAAAAAGTTAAAATATTATATTTACTATGAACTATAATTATATCATAGCAATATAATATTTATATGGCAAATATAGTCAATTTTTAATTCAAAATTTTACAAAAGCTTTTGAAATCCTGATTTACACAAATTTAGAGTGAAGCAGACATTGTATGAAATTTCTTGACAAAAGTTTCTCAGGTATTAAAATAATTAAAATATAACATGTTCACACACATTTAAAAAAAAAAAAACATGCCATTATTTGATCAATAAGGAAAATCAAATTGTAAACACATTTTTGTAGTGCTAGAACATTTTTTTATATTATACACACACTTTTAATAAAAAAAGAAAAACTATACACAAAGTAAAAGCAGTTTTGTTAAAAAAGAGATTAGAAAAATTGCATGCCAATATTTCAAGCAAATCTTAAGTTTTTTATTAATATATATTTTTTGTCTGATTTACTTTAAATATTTAGCTGTATACATTTTGTTACTACACTAGAGGCTCACGATGCATTTGTTAAAACAAGCATTATTTGTTTTAAATCCCAACTACTGGCCTGCCCAACAATTGCACCAATTTTCTTTCAATTCAATATTTTATGGGGGAATAATGATGAATACCAAAGGAATAATATAAAATTTTAATTTTTTGAATATAATAAATGTATTATATATTTAATTTTAAACGTTTTGTTAATTTCTAAATATTTATGGTACAATTATAGATCAATAATTTTGTTGTTAACTTGTATGAAAGACACTCCCTATTGGGTGTAAAAAATTATCTAGATTTGTACTCTTTATTTTTCCATTGAACAATTGAGTGAAAGCGTTTTAAAAAATGGTGTTGCTGTCTTGTCAGTTTGGCTTTTATTGCTAGTTTATTTCCAGATAACCAGCCATTTTGAACTTTTAATTAGATATTGTATAATTAATTAGGAAAGGTTGAACCATTTCGGTTTGAATATGTAATTTAAGAAAGAATAGGAGAAACCAACAAGCGCCTTACCTTGATGAGGTCCATAGCTTGGTGAAAGTCTTGATGACTATACTCTAAGCAATTGAAGAAGAGGGCTGTTGCCCTCGAAACATCTAAGTAAACTTGTTAATTTGTGTAACCTGTGCCATCAAGACTTTTACCAAGCTACAGACCTCATCATGGTAAGGCGCTTGTTGGTTTCTCTTATCCTTCCTTTGATTACACATTTTAATTAGATATTGATTAGTAAAAAAAAAAAAAAAAAAAAAAAAAAAAAAAAAAAAACTCTTCCATTATAAATATTTCTATATAATACATGCTGTTATGTTTTACTTGATTCACATGCAGGAAGCACATTGGATCAAATGTGTAAAACTGAACTAATTATTGCCTAATTATCTATAAGTTTTTTTTTTTTAAATGGTATGTTAAATTTTAGTCAGTTTGGCATTCTCATTTTCTTCTCTGACAAAAATATATGACATGAAAATGTATCATGTAGCTTTTAGAACATATTTTTATATATTTTTAAAATGCATCCTTTTAGGAATTAAAAAAACAAAAATTATTCCAATGGAATACATCACTATTTATAATTTTATTTTACAATACCAATTTTCCCCTTTTATTTTTTATTTTTTGGATATATTATTATGATACAATATAATATTTTATATGATACATATTTTTTTTTTTGCCAATTTATATCAATAAACTTAATATTAAAATCGATGTAAAAAGCACTCACAGGCATAATTCTCACACATACATTACATAAAAAAAAAAAAAAAAAAAAAAAAAAAACTATATAAAGCAAAAACTTTAAAATTAATCGTAATGAGAATAATATTTGCATTCAGTTCAATATGGAATGAAGATAATTTCCTTTTTTATATTATGTATAATTATATATATATATATATATATATATATATATATATATATATATATATATATATATATATATATATATATATATATATATATATGAAATGCATATATAATATTTTCTTGATAAAAAGGGGGGATTAAATTATGTATCAAAGGAAAATGAAATGGAGGCACACAGTACGTTGTGTTACGTTGGCACCTCAGCGTGGAGAAATCACATCAGCACACAACATTTCTTAGTTGCTTCATCTTCCTTGGCTGATACTTTGCTCTCGGCGGCTTTGCGAGTGGCAATGCGCTGCAGCAGCTCAAAGAACACCTGTCACAACACAGTAAGCACACTTAGCTACCATTCCTGCAAAACAACACTCCATTCTTCCATTTGTTAGTGAATATTTTGTACAATACCTCTATTAATTCCACATAAAATTATAAACATAACAAAGCAATAATTATTGATAAATACTAGAATACAAAATGTTTAAAAATAATAATGTTTTAAAGCAATAAACATCTACTTTTTAAATAAATTGTACAACTAAAATATTGTTATCAAATAATAATAATTTTATAACGTTGAGCAGTGTTAAAAAGTTAAAATATGTATTGTTATAATTAAGATGTGGGAAAGCCAAAATAATGAACATAAAATGGAAAGTTTTTTGCAACAATCTATTTACAAAAATTTATTTTAACTAAAAATGTTTACTATTATGTTAAAGGCATAGAACACCTTAAACAAAAAAGTTGTGTAATATCCTAACAAACCTGAAAATCAACATTGATTTGTCTGGAGTCACTGATTTCAAATTTATTTTCCATTCACAAAATGACGCGGGCGGTCATTGACGTCATTTTGTGAATGGAAAATAAATTAGAAATCAATGACTCCGGACAAATCAACGTTGATTTTCAGGTTTGTTGGGATATTACACAACTTTTTTGTTCAAGGTGTTCTACGCCTTTAAGAAATACTACATCCAGATTAAGAATCTAAGAAATGTCATATTTGTTAATAAATTTGAAATGTTAAAAAAATAAGAAAATTTTAATTTAATTGTATCAAAATGACAATAACAGAAAGCAACAAAGTTAAATTTGTTTCTCAATAAAAATATATGATCAGGAAAAAAACATTGCGGTTTGATAGTAAATTCAAAGAAAACAATAGTAAAAAAAGCCCATTATTACACACAGCTCTAATGAGGAAAGATACACACAGCAATAATGCAAACTTAGGCCATAGAACAATTAAAAAACGGCAAAAATCGGGATGAAACAGACTTGTCTGGCGGACAACCCGATTTTTGGCTTTCTTACATTATTTTATGGCCGATGCTCACATTATGGGTTCATATATTTTTCAACATTATAGCTGTGTAATAATGGGCTTTTTTACAATTGTTACTTATTTATTTTTCTATAAAAAGCATTAATTAATTATTAGTACGAAGGCAATAAAATAGTTTTGCTACATTGAAATTTTTAAAATAGCCAGGAATTTTTTATGAGTATCAGATAGGAGTATTTATGAGAGAAGGATCTTGTATTTGGAAGGTTAGGAATTATTAGGGAGAGGTAACAACAACAAAAAATTATGGAATAATGATAATAAAAGCAAAACTTTGATATAACAATGTGTCACATTTGCATACAATTAAATTCACATAAAGAAAGCAACACAGAAAGCAGAAACTCATGCAACATGCATAACAAAACAACAATTAAAAAAAGCTATATACATGCATTTATTATATAAATTATCCCCAGGACATGCTTAAGTGAGGTAAAGTGAGCGGACCTATAAAATTGAACACTTGCGCTTCTTCCTCTTGCTTTTGTCTTTGCCTCGCCCATTGCTTGTCTTATTTTCCTCCATCTTGCGGGAGCGAATTTCTCGCATCAAGTCGAAAAATACCTGAAAATCAGGTGCAATGTTACCTCCTGACAAAGGGGAGTGTCTAACTTAATCTGCGACCTTTTCAATATAAAAAAAAAAAAAAAAAAAAAAAAAAAAAAAAAAAAAAAAATGGTGCGGCAAAATTAAGCATAACAAATATGTAATAATGATAAAAGAAAATATACCATGAAATTCTTTGTGAAAACTAGCTCTCATAAATGAGTAATAAAATGTTATGAAATTAAAAACTTCATGAACTTTTCCATAAACTAACTTAATCACTATCTGTGATGAAATGACTATTTTTGGAACACCTAAATTGGGAGGAACAATAACATATAAGTGCATGTTTTGTGCTTTAAGCTGAAATTCAAGCAACAAGCTTGCAAAATAACAAAGCTGCACACTGCAATTTATTTGTTTTCAAAAGTTTTAGCAAAATAAAATTACACAACACACTGCAGAAATAAATATAATTGCATTGGAATATTTTCCTTGTTAGCCTTATTAAAAAACAAGGGTCTAATTTTAAATAATAAAAATAAAAACAGAAACAGAAAGTAAATCAATTAAGTACAGTAATAAGTGAATGTTATTAATGCTTGAAATATTTGTTTGGTATTAAAAAAAAAAATAATAAATAAAATAGTAATTACTGTATTATTATTATTAGCCTATTATTATTATTTTTTTGAAACAAATACAGTTTCAAATTAAAGTATGTAATTAAAAATGTATTTCTTGATATGTATTACAATACAATTTACTCAATTACCAAAAACTCTTATTGTTGAATATTGCTTGAAATCTTTGATTTGATGCCAACACAATGCAAAAACGCAAAATTTAATGCAGCACACTTTTCACATTTTCTAGGAAAATAATTTTCTGGCAGTAAATGATTGGTACATAGTGGTATTTGAATTCTTTAAATAGCAAATTATTCTGGTCAATAAAAAAACAACATAGAAATTACACACAAGGTGATGAAAGCAGATTTTGGTACAAATTAACTGATATTTAGCTCACCTTATCCACATTCTCTCTGGTTTTGGCAGAAGTTTCTACGTAGGGTACTCCCCACTGCTGAGCTCGTGCAGTAGATTCTTGCAGAGTTACTTTACGCTTGTCTCGCAAGTCACTCTTGTTGCCCACCAGCAAGAATGGAATGTTCTCATCATTCTTCACACGCAGGATTTGCTCTCTGCAATAATAATACATAATAATATTAAAATAACTTAAGGATTGTATATAGATGGCTTGTATCTCAAAATCTAAAAAGAAACCTTTTAAATTTTATGATTCCATTTGAAAGTTAATAGTAACAGCTACCTATGAAAAAAATTTCAGAACTCGTGACCATCAGATAAGAGAGAAATTACTTATTGAAATTAACATGGGCTCTTATGGGACTAAAACTTCAAAAAAATCATAATTAAAAATCTAGCATGGTGACACCCCAAAATTTTTACATTTTTGAAGATACCTAATCCTAATGTATCACTGTGCAAAATTTCAGATTTTTCTGTCTTTACAATTTTTTAGTCAAATCCCGCAGTAGCTGATTTACCGCCTTAAAAAGATATGAGTTTCAGTCTAACAATAAGTCATTTGGAATACCTCTTGATATGTGTTTACTGATTTAAAAAACATGGTTCAACAAGAAAACTTATACTTTTCAGCAGGGTCGGATTGGCCATAAGAGCTACTCCGCGATCGCGGAGTGCGCCCCCCTGAGCTGGCGCCCCTGAGCTGGGGCGTTATTAAAAAGAAAGAAAAAAAAAAAAAAAAAAAAAAAAAAAAAAAAAAAAAAAACTTAGAAACCTGAAAGGTTCTAATATCTTATGCTAATAATAATAAAAAGCAATACCAAATTATGAAATTATGCTCTTAATAGAGCCACTGTCTCTTTCTGTACTAGAAACTAAAAATATACCATAATAGAATCTTTATAAATCAAAAGAAAGAGAAATAGAGAGACCATATAGCTTTTTTTTGCATTATTTTTTTTTGTGGTCCCCCTCCTTTAATCATCAATGTTTTGCTATCGTATAGTCATGATTTTTTTTATTATTATTATTCTTACTGAAAATTAATTTAAATATAAAACAAATGTTGTTTTAGAGACGTAAAAATACAGTGCTCCGGATACCTTTTTATTTTCTACTTTTATATTTATTTTTAAGTATGGGGCGTATATAAACAAACAAAATCTCAAATTGTTGTTTAATTTGCAAATCTCGATCTAGAAACTTTTTTTCTTCGCGTGAGATATGCTACGGCAAAGGGGGCGCCCAACACTCCAGTTTTGTAGTCGATCTTTTTTTGATTAGACCACAATCATTTGATCGGATTGGTGTTCGGATCAACCCGCTTTTAAAAAATAGAGTGAATTACTTAGCTTTAAAAAAAAAAAAAAAAAAAAAAAGCTGTAAAAAAACATTTTTTTTAGCCCGGGCGGAAATTTTTTAACCCGGTTTGACTTGAAACCAGGGTTGAGCTTGAAATCGAGCTGAACCTCAAAATACAAGCCATAAAGCTGGGAAAGCTCGATATTTGAGCCAAAATTTAAAAACGAGCTTTCGAGCAAAAAAAAAAAAATATAATAATAAAGTTCGATTTTTATTATGATAAAACTGTTTTTGAAAAATAAGTCATAAATAATAATAATAATAATAATAAAAAAAAAATTAAACAGTTTCTTTTGCATGATAGAATACTGTATAAAAAAATACAAACTTTTTTCTTTGCTGTCTTTAAAAATGGTTTTTTTAGCTCGATTTATTTTCAAAAGCTCGTTTTTTATCACGAGTCATTCACGAGCTCAACTTGAAATAGCTCGATTTTTTTTTTTAGCTAAAAGCTCGAATCATGGGTTGGACATTATCAAAAAAACAAGCACCCGAAGATTTTGGCCCAGGCGGGTGCTCGAACCTGTTTCTACAGCTCTAAAAACCCTAAGAACTTTGAACTTTGTTGCAAAGCTGTGCCATTTTCTGCAGATGTACAAAACAGATTTAAGTATGTCCAAGGAGATACAATTGCAACAAAATATATATATTTTTTTTTTTAATAAAAGTGTAAGAACAAAGATAGAAATTGAATCTGCAACCTCTAGTAGAGAAATGCAAGGGAGTCCAAACTGCTTAAAATTTTTTAATTTTAATAAGTACTACATACAGCATTTATGTATTATGTACAGCTTTGGCCAAGAGTTCCCAAACGTGGCAGCGGCAGCCACTATACGTTTTCTCATAGAGATAACATAGTGTGGTTGCTGTTTGCCGGGAACTTTTGGCCAGAGCTGGACCATTCTCTTAAATCCTTGTTATATATAAACACTTTTTTTCCCTAAATATTTTTTCTAGAAATTACTTAAAAACATTATGATCTTTTAGAAATTTAAAAATAAAATGTTAATAAAATACAATTTAAAAGGCATGTCATTACATATTTTACTACCAAATTTTAATAAAAAAAAAAGTCAAAAAAGCAGACTGCAAAAAAAAAAAAATCTCCTCCGGCGGTAAGGGTGGCTCTGCCCCCTTGACCCCCTTCAGGGGGGCTACGCCCCCCTGACCCCCCGTATGGGTGTTGGCTCCCCTTTGGGTTCATCCCGGAGTGCGCCTTTTCGTCCCAATCCGACCCTGCTTTTCAGTATAACAAGTCTTATAATCACTGGTATACACACAGTAAACTCTCAATTTAGTGAAGTCTCAAGGTACGCCCCCCCCCCCCCCCCCAAAAAAAAAAAAAAAAAAAAGACTTCAGTAAATCGAACTATTGGTCTACTCGTTTTTAGTTCACCGAGTTTTCATAGAAAATCGTGCTCAATGATTGTCATAAACAATTTTAAATACAGTTTTTTTAAAATGCTACAAATAACCTTCACTTTTAGATAAGTTAATATGATACTTTACAATATAATACTTTTGGATCCATGTAAATAATATTTATTTTTAGTTACACACTAAATATAAATTAAGATTCAAATAAATACATAATTTATTGCTCTAACTTTGAGATTCACGCATTTTTAAGACACTAGTGAAAACAATGTTTGAAAGTGTAGGAGGCAAAATAGAAAATTCCATACTTTTTTTTTTAACTTCCTAAAGAATTGAAAAAGAAGAAAAAGAAGAAAAAGAAGAAAAAGAAAAGAAAATTCAGAAATATTAAAATATTAATGAATAATAGGTCTAAAATGATTCTTTTTATCTTTAATTTAAACATTGCTGCCTGATATATTTTTTTAGCTTAGTTCAGAAACTTTCATTTGAGTCTTTTATGGCAATCCTGTGAATAGAATATTCAAATCATTGTACGTTTGAAACAAACAAGTAAAAAGCATTAAAAAATCAAAGCTGGTAAATAAAACAAATATATTTTCATGTGCACATGATTTTTTTTTTTTTTTTTTTTTTTTAATAAGTAACATATTTGTTGAAGGTTAAAAATCAATATTTTTGCGTGAGTTTATTTTATACTGCACATTATTAGTGCTACTACATTATTTAATCAGTGTGCAGTGTTGCCAATTTTGCATTGTCACAAGAGAACAAATAATTATCCATTGTTTTCCCTCAAGCGTGGGAAAAAAACACATCTCCCCTTCTATTCTTTTAAATGATAATAAGTACAAGCACCTTAGCTTTTGTCTTGTAAGTAACTTGTAAATAACAACAAACATCCATATTTGAAATCAACTACAGCTGGTTGGTTGCCAACTTTAATAAGCCAACAAATTTTAATATATTTTATAATAATAAACATGCTATCTTTTTTTTTTTTTTTTTTTTTTTTTTTTTTAATATGGTTTAATAAAAGCCAAAGTTTAAACCCTGTATGTTCTCAATTAAAAATCGAACAGTTTGTTAACTGCTTATTTTTCTATGGGGAAAAAAAAAAAAAAAAAAAAAAAAAAAAATGCTGCTTCAAAATTTACTGGTAAGAATTTTTTCTCCCTCATATTTTATGCTATCAAATACACTAAAAAAATACAGTAATAAAAATATATAGGCCTACATATTATATATAAAAACAATAATCAGGTAACTTGTAGTTTAATTATTACCTGAATTCCTGTGTGGCTTGGAAGCTATCGTCTTCTGTGATTGAAAACACACAAAGGAAGCCTTCACCACTGCGGAAGTAATTGTCTCTGAAATCATAACAAACGTACTTGTTTTAAATATCTGCACCACAAATTCAAAACGACATCCTACATTTGAATGTTAATATTAAATGAATAATTTACATTCCATTCTGCATGGTTAAAATTAATAAAGTCATTATTTATATTTACCTGATTGCTGCATAGTCTTCTTGTCCGGCAGTATCTAGAATATCTATTTGCACCTCCTCCCCATCCAGCACCACTTTCTTACGATATGAGTCTGCCTTTGTAGGTTCGTAGTCTTCTACAAACTGAAGAAAAGAAACACAAATTTTACCAACATGTTATGAAAGTCTTATTGTGCTTTTTACAATGTTCTTTTGTCGTTTTATTTTAGAATTGTAAATGTTTATTATTAAGATTAATTATTGCAGACTTAATTACCTACAAACTGAGCTAAATAATAATAAAAAAATACATTACAAAAACTTTGTCTTTTTTTTTTTTTTTTTTTTTTTTTAAATAAAACGGGCCAGAAATAGGACATCATTCATGACATCATTAATCTAATACATTATGAATGATTAATATTTGCAAAAAATTATAATGGTTTCAGTGCTCTTATAGTGTAATTGCAAAGAAAGAGGGGACTTTTTTTTCTTCTTTTTGCTGCAATGTGTATGAACATTACAAAGCAAAGTAAGCAACTTATTACAAAATATCAGGAAATGACATAGGAGAACCTATGATAAGAGAATGAGTCAAGATAAATACGGATTTATTTATTTATTTATATTATGTCATGCACAAAGAATATTTTCCTCTTTTGAAATATTTGAAAACTGATTAAGTATTTGCATAAGAAGACAAAATTAATATATATATACATACATATATATATATATATATATATATATATATATATATATATATATATATATATATATATATATATATATATATCGTCGTGGTTCCGCTATAATGTCCGATGTCCAAATGACCTTGAAAAAATAAAAATCGTCTGATCGACCCCAAATTTTGGATTTTTCCATTTCAGGTCATTTGCAGCAAAAAATATTTTTCAAGGTCAAATGGACATCGGACATTATAGCGGAACCACGACGATATAGATATATATATCATTCAGGGATGAGGCCTTTAAATTTTATATTCAAGTATAATTTTAGTGGAAGTCTTACCTCATCGTACATGAATTGCAGTGTTAGTGCTGACTTGCCCACACCTCCACTTCCCACCATGATCACCTTGTGCAACGCAGGCTGCATACTGGGCTTCTTTGACATACCTGCACACTACAAACTGCCTCCAAACCTGCAAACACATAACAAAAATACATTGTCACTTCTGTTTCACAATTGTTTTATTTGGTTGTACCATAATATTTAAAATTATGGTTGTACTCTATTCTTAAAATCAAGAGATGCTTAAATACATCGGACCAACTAATACTTCTTGTGATTTTAATGCTTGATGTGTGTATCAATAAAAGTGACTGCTGGAAAACCGTATTATGCCAATTATCTTTTAACTCAAACTGACAGTGCAACTATTACTATTCTTCTGTTACTACTTCTATTGTTGTTTATCTGAAGATTCCTATAAATTGTAATTAGAAGACTGTAGCTTAAAAATTCATAAGTTGGCTTCCTGCTTTTCTTAAATTTCATTCAAAAGTTATGTAATGGTAACATCCAACAACTATTGGTGTTTATTTTAAAAAATCAGGACTCATGACCATCAGATAAGGGAGAACAAAAATGCAATTCGATGTTTACCAATCGAAGTGAACGAACTACACTTGGTAAATTTGACTCAAAATGAATGATCTACATGAGGCACTTCTTACGCATTTAACAGGAGAACTATATGGGTGAACTTGGAATTTGTAAAGTGTAGATCGGTTGTTTTGAACAACATTTGTTAAGTGTAGTACGTTCATTTCAACGGGTAAGCATCGAATTAAAACATAAGGCATTTTTGGAGAATTGTTCAAAAATTTGTAAATTACACTTTTGAATGGTAGCCTACCAAATACATATTTGGAATTGTCTTATTCTGTAGTATCAGTGTGGGGTGAGAGGGAGGGTGGGTCTCAAATTTTGTGCCTCGATGGCTTATAGTGAGATTGCCGCAGTATGGTCCTGGCTCAATTAATGGCAGCACTCAATTACTGTACTGACAAATCACATGTGATATTAAAAATTAAAAAATAAAATCCTCTGGGTGGAAGAAGAATGGGGTAAAAAAAAATTGATAACTTGATCGTGGCACTCAAATTGCCTTCAAGACAATAAATTTCTAAGTGCTATTAATTGAGATCCCCCCCCCCCCCCCCATTTCCATATAATTTTGTAAAAAAATATATTATAGTAATTAAATAGAATCACATCTAGTTTTTAATATCTCTCTCTCTCTCTCTCTCTCTCTCTCTCTCTCTCTCTCTCTCTCTCTCTCTCTCTCTCTCTCTCTCTTTCTTTTTTTTTTTTTTTTTTTGCTAGTTGTTGATATCAGTAATAGATTAAAAAAAATCAATAGATTAGTAAACATTGGGAATGACAGATAGCAATTGACAGTAGTAGAGAAAACAATTTATAACCCAGGTCAAAAAAATATTAACGCATAAAGCATTTACTGTAGGTACATACACTGATAATAACTTTTGATGCAAATTGCGTACGAAAAAAAAAATCTGCGGATAATTTAGGCCTGCCTATAACCAGTACCATTATAATACTATTCTATTGATAATAGGTATTTATTATTATTTTTTTTTTCCTAACTCCATTTTAGCTTACTGACAGTTTCTGATTTCTTTATATATTATAACAGAAATATAGGAAGGGAAAAAAAATTGTGGTCTTATGGTAAAACCTCAGGCTAAAAACCCTATGAAGGGGTAGTTAACAAGCAGCAGAAATGATATCACTATATGAATCGCCGCAGTTCAAATAACACTGTAGTCTGTTTATGAATGAAATATCCTGTAGTGTAGGTATAGTATAAAATTACATATTATGATATACTGTATAATATAATGTATTAATTGTTAAAAAAAAATAATAAATAAATAAAAAAAAGGTGAAAAGCTCAATTAGATACAAATTATAAACAGCATGCGAAATAAAAAAATAAAAAATAATAACACTGTATTCGTAACAGCTGATGAAACACATTAAATCTGACATTGAAGAACCTACTTTTATAGGCAGCAATTAAAAGATTCCATCCAACCTGTAAATTATAACTGTATGACTCTACTAACAATTTGTTTGATATAATATCAAACAAACTTACATAATATAGGTACCTACTAGGTACGTTAAACCAATTGTAAAATTTGATAAAAACAACACATAGTTGACCTCTATTGATGTGTATGAGTATATAGTGTACTAATATGTGTACATAGTATAATTATGTTTAATTATAAGTTTGTATATTTTTAATATGATGTAACATAGTATGTAGAAAAATTGACAATTCCATTATAACCTAAACAAGTGTAATTCTTTGTTATTACATTTTGATTGTAGGAGACTGAAAATAAAGATATTTTGAAATTTGAATTTTTAATCTCTATATCAGGAGCAAGTAGTTTTTAAAACTTTTTTTTTTTTTTTTTTTTTTTTTGAAAATACGACTGGATTACAAGTAATTATAACTCTTCGCGTCATTATACACTAATTAGGTCTTTTGTAAACAAGAAGAGAAAATAAAAGCGAAAGAGATATAGAAAAGAACCTTGAAATTTATTGAAGTGATAATATATACCCTAAATATTTTGAAATCACATGTATAAGTTTATGTTCAAACATGACCCTGAAAGTTTTTTTGTGTTGTGCGATTAATTATTGTGATGACGTTGTTAGCAGAGACTGCCTGCTGGTTAAAATACATAATTAATACAAGCACATGCATAATATAATCAATCCATTGTCCAAAGAAAAAAAATAATCCAAAACATTACATTTATGGACGGTATGTACAGTACATATTACATATCGCACGGAAATAAAAAAAAACTTGCACAACTATAGACTGAATTGCAACATTAAAAGTGCAAAGTTATTCATTTCATTTCGGTACATATGTACGTACATACATTAAAGTATGATGTACTCACGATTGTGATAATATGTATCATACATTTTCCATTTAAATCGGACGTGTTTCTATCCAGTTTTTTATTTTTCTTCTCTCTCATAAGACTAATATTGGAAATATTAGCTCTAGTTTTTGAATGGTATAAAATTTATTAACACAATTTTGTGTGTATGAATATATGTATTATGTACAGCATAATAAGATAGTAGCGCATACGTGCATACATACGTAATGTATGTACATATTATCATAGAGTCTCTATGATATTATGTATGTAATAATGCTGTATGTACAGTAATATGTATGCACTGTACATATATGCAATAACTTACACACAAGACAGGAAACATTTACTGTCGGGCAGAAAGTACATATGTATGGTTCAATTTCGTGACCGTGACATATTCACAAATTCTTTTGCATTTATTATATACCCGGAACATTGTATGGATTCGTAATCTCTGAATGTACTGGTAGCATGACTCATACGTAACAATAGAGTAACGTCAATGTTTAACTTAAGCAACAGTTGAATATGTATGGTATTCACCTGTATTGCCGGAATGTCTGTACAGCCGGAATATTTTGAATTAAAATGCTTTTATTTTTGCCTGCGACTTTACAAAATGGTGCGATTTTTTGTATTTTATTAGCCCCATCTATTAGCTAAAATATGAAGTAAAAAACAGCTGGTTTGAGTGCCACCCTTTTTTTAAAAAAATGAAATACAAAACTCAAATTCTGGAATCTTCAAAAATTTCAGGCCTTTCCGATGGCACTGAAAAAGCAAGTGTTGGAATCTGAAGTGTTTCTGAGGAAGAAAATGTTGTAAGATATTATAAATAAGTAATTATATGAAAGGACTAAACCTTTCCAAACATTTTAAGCTAAATTAAAATGTATTTGGTGCATTTTTCTATTTTTTATGAGGAAAAGTTTGATTTCCGGATATACGGACATAAAAAAAAACGCATGACTGTATTTCCGGAAACATGTTTTTCCTTTAAAAGTTTGGAAAATATAAAGCAATTATTACTTAAATAATTACATTTTCATTTTCTAGATATACCAGGTAAGGGAAAAGATAAGAAATATAAACCTGGTACTGCATGATTGTTAATAAAATAATAATAACATCGTTGACGTTGTATCAATCTGCTATGGCAAATAACAACAATATGAAAAACTAAAACTAAAATATGCTCTTTGATTTATCAGGTTCTTGAGGTACAAAATCAATTCTTTTTTTGCCATTCTCCACTCCCTCTCAAAGCTGGCAACTCAACTATAGTTCTGGTAATAGTTTCAATTTTACCATCTATACATAAGAATTATTTGAGCTGCCAGCTTTTATAGAGGAAGTTGAGAATGAAAGAGCTGTTGACTTTATACCTGCTTTATACCTGAAGAATCTGACAGAATCAAAAGTATACTTTAGTTTCAGTTTTTCATATTAATGTTTTTTTCATTTTGTCATTACAGATTAATGGATACGGCTGTCGTTTTTTTTTTTTTTTTTTTTTTTTTTTTTTTTTAATTACTTTAGATTTCTTGTCTTTTCCTTTACCTGGTACACCTAGAAGACTAAAATGTAATTAATTAGATAGGTACTTATTATGCATTACAAAGTTTCCAAATTTTTAAAGAAAAAACATCATTCCGGAAATACAGTACGCATCATGTTTCTGGAATTATGTTTTTCCTTTAAATTTTTTTAAAAATTGTAATGAGTATTAAATTAATTCCATTTTTGTCTTGTAGGTGTACCAGGTAAAGCAAAAGACAAGAAATCTAAAGCTGGTAATTTAGAGAGAAAAAACATGAGAGCCGTTCATATCAATCTGTAATGACAAAGACAAACGTCATTGATATGAAAAACTGAAACTAAAATATATTGATTCTGTCAGGTTCTTCAGGTATAAAGTCAAGAGCTCATTCATTCTCTACCTTCTCACTGCAAGCTGGTAGCTCAAATAATTCTTGTAGATAGTAAAATTGAAACTATATATATAACTGCCACGAACGTTTTGAGCGGCCAGCTTTGAGGGAGAAGGTGGAGAATGGAAGAGAGCTCTGGGCTTTAAATCTGAAGGACATAACAAATCACAGCTATTAGGGTATATTTTAGTTTCAGTTTTTTGTATTAATTTGTTATTATTTGTAATTATACAGATCAATAATACGGTTGTTGAACATGAAGTTGTTGTTCACCACATTTAGATTTCTTGTTGTTACCAGCTTACTTGGCACATCTAGAAGACAAATTTTTTATTAATTATAGGTATTCATTACTATTTTTTTCCGTACTTCCATTTTTTTTTTTTTTTTTTTTTTTTTTTACCTTATATTTCTGGAAGGAAAAATCAAACTTTTTTGCTCATGCATGTAAAACAGAAAAATACACTATTATAAACTTTAATTTAGAAATATATTTGTATTTTGTTAAGGTTTAGTCCTTTCATTAACTTATAATATCTTACAACACTCTTCCATCCTTAGAAACTTTTTAGATTCCATCAATTGCTTTTTCACAACTATATTTCCAAAATTTGTCTCACTCGCAACATAATAACAATTAGATCATATTCTAGATTTTTATTTTAAAAGGTATAGCAATTGAATGGACCTCTTGTCTCTTGTGACGTACGTTCCAAAATAATCTGTATTCCAGATGAACATATAGCGGAATAGGAGAGAGCGGCTAGCAGGGTGCAAGGTAGAAATAATAAGTGGAGATAGGAAAGGGACATCAACTATTGTGATAGTGTTACAGAGATGGTTAGAAAACTTAAATGTATGGGCCTGGGTCAGTTTATGGGTTTGCATAGTGAGCCGCCGCAGCTATGGATTGCCCCGATTGCATGCTGTAAATATCGTTGGCTCAGAATACATTTGTCGTAGGCCATAAAAATATATATATAATATATATTATTTTTATTTATATATATATATTAGTGTATATATACCTACACCAGTTTCCATGGGAAAAGTTTGAAATTCTTTTTTCTTTTTCTTTTTTTTTTGCTCATACGACAACTGTATTCCGAGCGAACGATATAACTTAATTCCTGAGTATATATATAAAAAAAAACTTTTTTCACGATTAATGCATCAGATTATTTCTGTTAGAATAATATTTCAATTATATAATTGTTTAATTTAATTTAATTGGCATTATTTTATAATTAATATTTGATTATTAAAAAAGATATATTATGCATTTTGAAATGAAAATAATATTGTTTCCTTATAACCAGACATTTCATATTTATTTATTATATGTTTTACTATAACAAAGAACTACTACAGTTTCATTATTATAATTATATTATTCATTTTATTATTTCAATAAGCCAAATCAATGGAAATAAATTTATTCCGGGAATACAGTACAAGATTTCCTATAATACAGGACTATTTCCGGAAATACGGGAAAAAGTTTCCGGCTTAACAGACATCATTCCGGTATCTAAGGTATTTTAATACTTTCGACTTTGAAGCTCCGGCGTTCGTCACGATAAACAAATGACTGTATAAATTCGGTATGAATCGATTCCCGAACAATCGAGGATTAAAATGCGGGGTCTAAAAGCCAGCTGGCACACTTAGTTTTTGTTTTATTCGCATTTATATGCCGAAAAATTACAACAGGTTCCGGTAATACAGGTGAATACCATACATACATACATATATGTAAAGCAACAGTCTGGGGTATATGTATACATTATACATACGTGATCGTTTGACCTGTCTTTAAAAATTTATTTTATTACGAAAAAAAAAAAAAAGAAAAAAAAACGCCCCCGCATAATTTTGCAAGCCGTTTTGCAACAAAATGATCGGAGTCGTCGGGTCGGAGTCACTTTACAGTCTGCTAACAGTTTCATACTTTCCCTTCTTTGCGTTGTCCAATGTTTCCCAAACGACACATTCACTATCAAGTACATATTATAAGGTTTTATTTATTACGTGTTGCAGACTTTATTTACCTGTCAAATTATGTACAAAACTGTGGAGTAGGTCAATGGCCTGAAGGCTCGCGGCTCCTTGAGTTCCCACGATGAACTTTGCGTCTCTTCCTAACTTCGGATGATTTTTCTGACTCACCAACACCGCTCACTCACTTCTCCAAATACCGCAATTAGTGCCGCACTCTTTACACATCAACTAACGCCTTTTTAATTTCTTCTATTACTGAAACTGAAGCAAAAAAAGAGGACAAGAAAAAGAAGATGCCTCCTCCCACTAACCATTACCGTCTCCACTCCACTCTACTATTTTTTTTTTTCGAGAACGTCAAACACCCAAACCGGTCAAAAAAGTATGCATTTTTATCAAAAGATGGCGTTGTATCAAAAGTTCGTTTATTTTCGTTTTTTTCCGGATGGTCAGTTTTTGAACGATCGAAGCGCCCAATCGAAATCGAATTCAAAAAATAAATAAATAAAAACAACTTTGTCAGCTGGCTGCATATGAGTTTACTTATTTCTGTTGTGTTCTGTGATTTTATTTGGTATTTTTATCATTTTAACACTCAATCATCTCTTGAAATGTAAGTAATTGTGAGTTATGTGCTATTGTCAAATATCAGACTTCCGCACCCGTACCGCGAAAGATGTAACATAAAATAAATGACATGTCGGCAGTGAACTGGGTGCATCCCGTGCATCATGTTGAGGGTTGAGGGGTGTATATTTTGCTAAGTGACAAGCAGGACGATACATCCTTCAAATTTTTTAATGATTCTAAAGAACCAGCTATACTAAAACCAATAAAATTGAATGATTGTTAACTGATACGTACATATTTTATTTTTTCAGATGCTGGGTGTTATAAATGATCATCAGCATGATACAGAGCTTTCTGACAAGGAATCACTTCAATCACTTGCTATATGCAACTTGAAGCTTATAGATCAAGAAACGAGTTTTTGCTTGTCAAATAGAAATCTAGATGCAATTCCCAACAACTTAAACATACCTTTAGGTATAACTAAATTTAGCGCATCAAATAATTTGTTTATAACTTTTCCTGACGCAATTTTCAAATTAGAAAAACTAGAATTTATAAATCTTGCATTCAACAAAATTGTTCATTTACCTGAGGAAATTTCCAAGCTTAGATATTTAAAAGTTTTAAACATAAAAGGAAATGAATTAGAAGAATTGCCAGAAAGTTTAGGAAATTTATTATGTCTTCAGAAACTTGATGCTAGTCAAAATAAATTAACTGAAGTTCCAGTTTCTTTGGGTCGTTTACGTAACTTAACCATTGTTGACTTATCTCATAATTTAATAAACATCATGCCCATCGCTTTATCTTGCCTCGAATGTCTCGCATGGTTAGATATGTCGCACAACAGTATTGTTTTGATGGAGACTAAACCTCAATGGTTAGATACAATTTGTGTCCTGCGATTACAAAACAACTTGCTTGAGATCCTACCTGAGTGGCTGAATGAAGCTTCAAAATTGAGATATCTAAATGTTAGCCACAATCCACTGCTACCACAGAGAAACTCAAGGTAAATAACTCCTTCCCCATCTTTTTGATGTACATATTTTTGTACTGTTCATCATTATTTCAGCCAAGGATTTCTAGAGACAAGACAGAACAAGAGCAGAGGAGGAAAGAAGAGTAATCTTCAAATTTTGGACTTAAAGAACTGTGGAATTGAGACATATCTTCCTCCTAAGCTGTACAGCCTGGAAAATATAGTAGAACTACATTTAGGCAATGACAGACCACCTTACTGCCCT
This sequence comes from Ecdyonurus torrentis, assembly GCA_949318235.1. Lineage (NCBI taxonomy): Eukaryota > Metazoa > Arthropoda > Insecta > Ephemeroptera > Heptageniidae > Ecdyonurus > Ecdyonurus torrentis. The sequence goes on from OX439129.1 coordinate 11,934,674, forward strand.
GACAAACAACCAGGTTGGTATTGATACTGATAAAGTAACAACTGAGGCTGACTTTAAGCAATTTTGCCCACATTCGCTTCCGTTTCGACTTACCACACATTTGCAGTACGTCGTAATGGAAGTCGATGTAATTGAAATCGCTTAAAGTTGGCCTCAAAACAGTTGTTCCTTTACTAGTCAATCAGAAAGGAAGAGTTAGCTTCATAAGTATTTGACAGTGTGTTTCAGTAGCTACCGTACCACATATTGTCAAAAGCGCAAAGTCTAGAGGATAGAGAGAGTAACTATTTAAAAATCATTTAAAGCCCTTGTCAACTTACTTTTTTATCATTTAGAATGTACTAGATTGATAATTACCATACCTTATTATCGACGAATTAGCACGATGAATCACCACATTGATTTTGTATTTATTTTCATTTTGACTGTTATATCACGTTTCTGATGTCACAATGTACCGCCACCAATCACAGTCACCGCTCTGGTCACGTGATAAGTTTAAGCCCCTCCCTCAAGTTCTTTACTCCTATCACAGCCCCATCTGTACATTGTGACATCAGATACGTGATATAACAGTCAAAATGAAAATAAATAAAAATAAATACAAAATCAACGTAGTGGTGTCTAATTCATGGATAATAAGGTATGGTAATTATCAATAGGTATAGTATTCTATATAATAAAAAAGTAAGTTGACAAGGGCTTTAAGTCAGGAGGTTTTTAACATAGTATAATACATTATTTTTATTCTGATGAGCTAGGGGTATGACTTTAAGATATAAGGCCCTAAAAGCCATCATTCTTAAGAAAAAAAAAATGTTTTATTTAAGGAAATTTGTCATTGTGATTAACTGATAGCAGTGTGACATCTTGCCGTTTTTATTTATTTTTAGTGCTCGAAGCTTTCAATTAAGCCTAGGACAGCGGTCCTTTCTTAGCGATTTCCTTAGCGCAGCGATAAAGTTTGAACCATGCTAACTTTATGGACGCTATCACAGGGGTAGGATAAGAATTGCGCTAAGAATTGACCGCTGTCCTACGCTTTAGGAATTTTATTTTATTTATGGGACTTTAAAAAGTGTTAATAAAAAAGTAGCAATTTTTCATGCGTGTATTCTCAAAACTTAGTTAAATTATTTGATCCCTAGTCCCAATTTACTATTTAAATTAGAGAATTTTCGCGTTTTATTAATTTTCAATTCAACGTGCTCTAATCTCTACCAACTATTTTCTAAATATTTTTTTAAACTTATTAATACTAACCGCGATGGTTTTTTCCTAATACGCATATTAAATAAAATAATAATAATAATAATTTTTTTATTTTATTTGAGATGACTTCTATGCTAAAATTCAGTAATTTGTTTTGTATTCATATTCATTGTCCTTGAACCAATATTAGAAGTACTGTACATAAAAAACACTGTATTTTTTTAGATGAACACTACAATGTGTTACTGGAGCTACCTTCATGGTTTGCCACTTCAATGGGAATTCATCTACAAGTCCTAGACTTGAATCATATGCAGTTGTGTGGTCTACCACATGACCTCTCACCTCTACAACGTCTCCAAGTTCTGCTTTTGAAAGGAAATCCCCTCATGTGGTTGCCACATTCATTCACACAATTGCTAAACCTCAAAGTATGCGATTTGTCAGATTGTCAGCTGTTGAAATTACCTACTACCATTGGAGATCTGAGGATTCTTAACAAATTGGAAGTGTCTAATAACAAAGTAAGTGGATTATAGGTTACTTCACCTTACAAATTATATAGAAATAGTGTATTGTAGTAAATATGAGAAATACCCCCACCCCTCGAGCTATTTTTAGCAATATATGGCTCAGTTCAGAAATTCAGCTCTTATTATTTAAAAACCATGTATGGTGTATTATAATTACAATTTTTATATTCTTTCCATTACTGTACCTCTTAAAAAGAGCTTTTACTATGTATTAAGATACTGTATTATAAGAGTTGACCTCCATCCTGCATCCTGGAACTGTTTGAGAGATTTTGAGGAATTTTTCAAAACGCATGACCATATTATATTTTCAAGCAAACTGATAGTTTTTTCTACATAGCTTCTTTTTTGTATAGCTTTCGGTACTAAGCCCCAAGAGAAATGGAGTATGTGTGTGCCTTTGTTGGTCTGCACTGACTCCGAGAGAACCAGCTATGAATTATGATGGAGTTACTTAATAAATTACTGAAGAAATGCTGTATATTCTAATTTATTTAACTTGGATTTTTCTTATTTAGAGACAATAAAATAAGCAAGAGATCAATGATGTATTTATTTTACTAAATTATTTTTCAGCTTGCTCTCTTGCCTGGCTCTATGCAGTCTATGACTTCTCTCAAATACCTGGATGTTTACAACAATCGTCTAGAAGAATTTCCTCAGTTCTGTCTAAAGCTGCAGTCCATAGAAGCTATTGATTTTGGCTGCAATTACTTTTCACCACTTGAGCAGGTATTGCAATTTATCACCAAGGAAAAAAAAAATGCAATTAATTAATTTTAACAACCAAATATAAGTAGCCTTTGCACTGGCATGAAATTACAACAGTTCCCAATTTTGAAAATAATCACTTTTGATAGCAATATTTATTTTAATAACGTATTTATTTTTATGATATTAAAGAAAATAAACCATCACAGGTAGACATGATAAATTTGAGAAAAAAGATAGGAGAAACCAGCAAAGACCTTTCCATAGTGAAGAAAGTCTCACGGCTTGGTGGAAATCTTACTAGCATAGATATAAAAAGTAACATTATATTGAATAGCTTTCGGCACTAAACTCCAAGAGAAATGGAGTGGGGCTATGCCTTAGCCAGTTCTTACATACTCTGAGAAAAACTATGAACGATTTCATATGCTATTGTGATGTTTTATTTTCCTAGCTTTAATGTAAATATTGATTATTTTTATTGTTTGTTTATATCTCATACCATAAATTAATGTTTATAGTTACATGGTGGTGATCTGGAGCATTATGTCAAAATGAAAGAGAAATTAAGAACTTTGCTGTCTAACGAACTTCGCTCAGATGAGAAGCAACTTCCACTTTTGACTGGTAAGATGATATACTCCCATATTACAATGGGTATAAAGTAATATAAATACAGTATATAATAAGGGAACATAAATGCATCATTAAATATTGGTATAAACTTATATTTTAGGTTTTGAATGTGACGTAAGTGAAGAACCTCCAGAAGAGAATATCGTCTGTCAGCCAGACATCAGTGGCTTCCCTTGTGTTGACAATTTCAATGTGGGGTAAGTTTCTCTGATCAGAAAGTATTATTCACATGGCGCGTAAATTCGTCTATGTGCGTCAATGCGATTTACAAAGTTGGAACAATGTAAACAAATGGAGCCATTCACATGTAATTTTCAAAAGCAATGTGAAGGGCTCCATTTGTTTACATTGTTCCAGCTTTGTAACGCGCGTCAACGCACTAATGCGCTTCAACGTGCGTTGACGCGGGTCAAATTTATACGTCATGTGAATAATACTGAAGACTTACAAAAGTGGGTTTAGTGAGTAAATAAACAATTTCAGAGCCAAAAAGTACTCATTATGTGCTAATATCAATTTAAGGAAAAAACCATCGCGGTTAGGATCAATGATAAAGAAAAGGATAGAAAAACCAGCAAGGGCCTTACCACAGTAGAAGTTCTATGGAGAGGTGGAGGTCTTGCATGGCACAGTATAATGTTATAAAAGTTTCTTTATAACTTGAGAGCTTTCGTCATATGATAATGACATTATCAATCAAAAGAGAAAATTACTTGAGCACATCACTGAGCAGTGTCTTGTCTTGTACTGCCGTGTTATGCTCTTGCTGGTTTGGAGTTTGTGGAGAGGGGTGGGGGTGGAGTAGGGAATCCAAACCAGCAAGAGCATAACACGGCAGTACAAGACAAGACACTGCTCAGTGATGTGCTCAAGTAATTTTCTCTTTTGATTGATAATGTCATTATCATATGACGAAAGCTCTCAAGTTATAAAGAAACTTTTATAACATTATACTGTGCCATGCAAGACCTCGACCTCTCCATAGAACTTCTACTGTGGTAAGGCCCTTGCTGGTTTTTCTATCCTTTTCTTTATCATTGATTATGTGCTAATAGATGACTTTGAGTTCTTGTCTTGATTTAACATTACTTACTTATCTTTGAGTGAAAGAGCTATAAATTGAAATTAGAATTTAATTCTCTATGTGTAAAGTTTTTACTCTAGCTTACTGAGCCTCAAAACTTTTGTTTTCCTGAAAAAAAAAATTTTTTTAATCAAATCTAGCATAATGTCATCTGCTAGCACTTATTTGTTATACAATCTTTGGGCTTTGAGTTTGTTTATTTTCTAACTAAACTCACTTTTGTAAGTCTTTTAATAACCATTAACAATTCATTTGGGCTTGGCATGTATTTTATATTGACATTTGGACGGCTCATTAACTTCCCCCCCCCCCCTCTTTTCCAGACTTCCAGAAGAAAACTGGGATGAATCTGAAGATGACACAGATGACAACTTTGATCCTTTTACTCACAGAGGTATGGAAAAACATTGTTCAAAAATACCCTTTTGAATATCATTGAAACATGGATTTGTACTTTACTGCATATTTTATCATACTAATCTGAAAATCAAATATACATCCTAACCACGATAGTTTTTTCCATAAAAAAATTCCATCAAAATTTATATAGTTCAAAATTTATTATTGTATTTTTGTATGTATATTATGACGCTGTAAAATATTGTGTCATTATTATTACTACAACTTAAAAAAAAAAATAAAAAAAAAAAAATTATTAGAAAAGTTTTTTTTGTAATTAGTTCTTCAACAATATTAGATATAGGCCTAAATATAAGAAAAAAACCATTTTGGGCTAAATTACAAATCAAAGAAAAGTAATAGATAATTGTAATTAAAGAACGCTATATTGAAAGCTACATTATGCGAAAATCTTTAATTAATAGATAAAAAAAAGGGAGACGCAAAATTGCAAGCACAAGGCTGCTGATGAGAGAATTTTACTGCCGTGATTGAGATGTGATCAAACTACCTGATTTACCACTTCGTCAAGTTGCGGACACGTGTTTCGCCCTACCTACTATCAATATATCGTATTCAATCAAACTTAAATATCATGCAGTTAATTAATTAATTAACTGAGTAATAATGCATTCAATGCATTACGATACACATCTAGTAGTTCATTGGGGCTCGTCAGCACAACGATCCAACACTTACGAGATAAAGATACACAGCTGGGCTTGACAGGCAATGCATCTTTACCTCGTGAATGCTGGTGACAGACTGGCTACTGGCTCGCTGGTCTCAAGCGATCTCCGCCCACTCCCGCTTCCCCAAGCAGGTAATGGTAGAAGACGCGAGATGTGTTCGTCCAATTAATTTAAATAATTAATTTTTGCGAAAGCATAAAATTGTACATATTTATGTGTTGCTATATATCTCTAATCTATCATACTTTTAACTCTTTTCCCCCCTCCCCCTACTGCTCTGAGTGGAATGCGAGAAAAGTGCCTGCATATTTTACTTGCTCGCGTACGTGCTTCTCGCGTCTTCTACCATTACCTGCTTGGGGAAGCAGGAGTGGGCGGAGATCGCTTGAGACCAGCGCGAGCCAGTAGCCAGTCTGTCACCAACATTTGCGAGGTAAAGATGCATTGCCTGTCAAGCCCAGCTGTGCATCTTTATCTCGTAAGTGTTGGATCGTTGTGCTGACGAGTCCCAATGAACTACTAGATGTGTATCGTAATGCATTGAATGCATTATTACTCAGTTAATTAATTAATTAACTGCGTGATATTTAAGTTTGATTGAATACGATATATTGATAGTATAGTCGAGGCAAAATGTCTGTGGACTCCAACTTCAAAAAATTATATCTCATTAAATAAACCATGCATTAAAAAAATAAAAACATATCCTGAATCCTTGGTATGTTGGCTGTAAATACAATGTTTTAGTTTTGTCCTGCACGTTACGGTTCATTAGCAACGGCGTGATATATGACGTAACCTACCAAAATTACGCATAAAAAGTAGTGTATCTTGCTCAAAAATTATCTAAAAAATCTAAAATTTTGTACAATTGTGTATGTCAATATCTTACGTGCATACAGTTAATTTCAAAATTTTAATTAATAATTAGTCATTAAATGAAACAATTAACATGCGTCACTTCGGCGTACGCCTGCAAAGCAGCCAGTTAGTTTTAAATCATGTGAATTACATACACTTATCCATTGATATGTCTATTTTTCATAAAACAAACTCAAAATATCAAATTAAAAAAATATTGAAATTTATAATTGAAAAAATCAGAGCAATACAAATTTAATAAAAAAATGCCTTTTGCGAATTATAATATTACCTTTTTTACCTGTAAAAAGAATGGCCAATAATAAATAACAAGAGGTAGCTCATCTCCGCTTTTATTATACACTGCCTGGGGGGTGTGAAGTCGCTGAGGTTACCTCTTGTCATTATTAGCCGTTCTTTTTACAGGTAAAAAAGGTAATATTATAATTCGCAAAAGGCATTTTTTTACTAAATTTGTATTGCTCTGATTTTTTCAATTATAAATTTCAATATTTTTAATTTGATATTTTGAGTTTGTTTTATGAAAAATAGACATATCAATGGATAAGTGTATGTAATTCACATGATTTAAAACTAACTGGCTGCTTTGCAGGCGTACGCCAAAGTGGCGCATGTTAATTGTTTCATTTAATGACTAATTATTAATTAAAATTTTTGAAATTAACTGTATGCATGTAAGATATTGACATACACAATTGTACAAAATTTTAGATTTTTTAGATAAATTTTGAGCAAGATACACTACTTTTTATGCGTAATTTTGGTAGGTTACGTCATATATCACGCCCTTGCTAATGAACCGTAACGTGCAAGACAAAACTAAAACATTGTATTTACAGCCAACATACCAAGGATTCAGGATATGTTTTTATTTTTTTAATGCATGGTTTATTTAACGAGATATAATTTTTTGAAGTTGGAGTCCACAGACTTTTTGCCTCGACTATAGGTAGGGCGAAACACGTGTCCGCAACTTGACGAAGTGGTAAATCAGGTAGTTTGATCGCATCTCAATCATGGCAGTAAATTTCTCTCACCAGCAGCCTTGTGTTTGCAATTTTGCGTCCCTCTTCAACAATATTAGTTATTCTATACTTTACTTTGTCTTCATACAGGTCCAGCGTGGTTGACACCTCCAAGGTGGAGCAATTCTCTTCAGAGTGAACACTACTTCTGTCCAGGAGACAACCACCCACCCCATGTTCAAAGAAAAGCAGTGTGGAGCTATCAACTACCTGAGCCAGGCCAGTTTGATGATGCAGATTAAGTTGCTATACAATTGCGATTACATTTACCTCTCTAATTACTTTCATTCCTCTCTCATGTTCAATACATTTTAAAATTTCTTTTAGTATTTTTCTGTATGTTTTGCTCATGTTCCTCATTTGAAATGTCCGTCCAGACTAAAGTATATTTTTTGTAACTTATTAACCCAATATAAATCTTGGATTAGTTATCATAATATTGAAAGCAAAAGCTATAGGCAGCTGCCTAATTTATATTTATTTTGTAAAATGTCCAATGTCTTAAAGGCGTAGAACACCCTCAGGACCAAAATATGATAAATAAGCACATAAATTGTACATACCAGGCTCATATAGTGGTAATACCGTTGATTGCACCCTTCTGGTTGATTTTCCAAGTATTTTAGGTTGAAAATTGTAACGGTTCTCTTTGCGGGTTCGTTTCGTCACACGATACTCCGCTTTTCTAGCAGTTTCAAGTATAGATAAACTCTTTTTTTCTATTGGCTGACAATAAAATTGCGCGAAAGATGTTTGAAACGTTTATAACACATTTTCCTTTTCAACACTGATTATATTATTCTTGATCTCTGTGGTTGTAATTATGATACACATATACTTCACAATGATACATAATATTATTACAATTACTATATATATACTGTTATGAGTCGCAACGTCTCTAAATGAGTGTCAATGAACCCCCCGGTCCCCGCAATGCACTAAACTGCAAACACGCGTACAGATCGGGCACGGGCAGGCGGCAGGCTACAAGGAAGTAGCGATCACCACAGCATAGGGGAGGGGGTTGGAGCTCTAGAGCAGCTCTCCTTTGAGAGGCAAAGGCACGCGGTATATCGTCCGTGCTGCTCTTTGTTTTTAGTAGCTCTCTAGAGCTCCAACCCCCTCCCCTATGCTGTGGTGATCGCTACTTCCTTGTAGCCTGCCGCCTGCCCGTGCCCGATCTGTACGCGTGTTTGCAGTTTAGTGCATTGCGGGGACCGGGGGGTTCATTGACACTCATTTAGAGACGTTGCGACTCATAACAGTATATATATAGTAATTGTAATAATATTATGTATCATTGTGAAGTATATGTGTATCATAATTACAACCACAGAGATCAAGAATAATATAATCAGTGTTGAAAAGGAAAATGTGTTATAAACGTTTCAAACATCTTTCGCGCAATTTTATTGTCAGCCAATAGAAAAAAAGAGTTTATCTATACTTGAAACTGCTAGAAAAGCGGAGTATCGTGTGACGAAACGAACCCGCAAAGAGAACCGTTACAATTTTCAACCTAAAATACTTGGAAAATCAACCAGAAGGGTGCAATCAACGGTATTACCACTATATGAGCCTGGTATGTACAATTTATGTGCTTATTTATCATATTTTGGTCCTGAGGGTGTTCTACGCCTTTAAGACATTGGACATTTTACAAAATAAATATAAATTAGGCAGCTGCCTATAGCTTTTGCTTTCAATATTATGATAACTAATCCAAGATTTATATTGGGTTAATAAGTTACAAAAAATATACTTTAGTCTGGACGGACATTTCAAATGAGGAACATGAGCAAAACATACAGAAAAATACTAAAAGAAATTTTAAAATGTATTGAACATGAGAGAGGAATGAAAGTAATTAGAGAGGTAAATGTAATCGCAATTGTATAGCAACTTAATCTGCATCATCAAACTGGCCTGGCTCAGGTAGTTGATAGCTCCACACTGCTTTTCTTTGAACATGGGGTGGGTGGTTGTCTCCTGGACAGAAGTAGTGTTCACTCTGAAGAGAATTGCTCCACCTTGGAGGTGTCAACCACGCTGGACCTGTATGAAGACAAAGTAAAGTATAGAATAACTAATATTGTTGAAGAGGGACGCAAAATTGCAAACACAAGGCTGCTGGTGAGAGAAATTTACTGCCATGATTGAGATGCGATCAAACTACCTGATTTACCACTTCGTCAAGTTGCGGACACGTGTTTCGCCCTACCTATAGTCGAGGCAAAAAGTCTGTGGACTCCAACTTCAAAAAATTATATCTCGTTAAATAAACCATGCATTAAAAAAATAAAAACATATCCTGAATCCTTGGTATGTTGGCTGTAAATACAATGTTTTAGTTTTGTCTTGCACGTTACGGTTCATTAGCAAGGGCGTGATATATGACGTAACCTACCAAAATTACGCATAAAAAGTAGTGTATCTTGCTCAAAATTTATCTAAAAAATCTAAAATTTTGTACAATTGTGTATGTCAATATCTTACGTGCATACAGTTAATTTCAAAATTTTAATTAATAATTAGTCATTAAATGAAACAATTAACATGCGTCACTTCGGCGTACGCCTGCAAAGCAGCCAGTTAGTTTTAAATCATGTGAATTACATACACTTATCCATTGATATGTCTATTTTTCATAAAACAAACTCAAAATATCAAATTAAAAAAATATTGAAATTTATAATTGAAAAAATCAGAGCAATACAAATTTAATAAAAAAATGCCTTTTGCGAATTATAATATTACCTTTTTTACCTGTAAAAAGAATGGCCAATAATAAATAACAAGAGGTAGCTCATCTCCGCTTTTATTATACACTGCCTGGGGGGTGTGAAGTCGCTGAGGTTACCTCTTGTCATTATTAGCCGTTCTTTTTACAGGTAAAAAAGGTAATATTATAATTCGCAAAAGGCATTTTTTTACTAAATTTGTATTGCTCTGATTTTTTCAATTATAAATTTCAATATTTTTAATTTGATATTTTGAGTTTGTTTTATGAAAAATAGACATATCAATGGATAAGTGTATGTAATTCACATGATTTAAAACTAACTGGCTGCTTTGCAGGCGTACGCCAAAGTGGCGCATGTTAATTGTTTCATTTAATGACTAATTATTAATTAAAATTTTGAAATTAACTGTATGCACGTAAGATATTGACATACACAATTGTACAAAATTTTAGATTTTTTAGATAAATTTTGAGCAAGATACACTACTTTTTATGCGTAATTTTGGTAGGTTACGTCATATATCACGCCCTTGCTAATGAACCGTAACGTGCAAGACAAAACTAAAACATTGTATTTACAGCCAACATACCAAGGATTCAGGATATGTTTTTATTTTTTTAATGCATGGTTTATTTAACGAGATATAATTTTTTGAAGTTGGAGTCCACAGACTTTTTGCCTCGACTATAGGTAGGGCGAAACACGTGTCCGCAACTTGACGAAGTGGTAAATCAGGTAGTTTGATCGCATCTCAATCATGGCAGTAAATTTCTCTCACCAGCAGCCTTGTGTTTGCAATTTTGCGTCCCTCTTCAACAATATTAGTTATTCTATACTTTACTTTGTCTTCATACAGGTCCAGCGTGGTTGACACCTCCAAGGTGGAGCAATTCTCTTCAGAGTGAACACTACTTCTGTCCAGGAGACAACCACCCACCCCATGTTCAAAGAAAAGCAGTGTGGAGCTATCAACTACCTGAGCCAGGCCAGTTTGATGATGCAGATTAAGTTGCTATACAATTGCGATTACATTTACCTCTCTAATTACTTTCATTCCTCTCTCATGTTCAATACATTTTAAAATTTCTTTTAGTATTTTTCTGTATGTTTTGCTCATGTTCCTCATTTGAAATGTCCGTCCAGACTAAAGTATATTTTTTGTAACTTATTAACCCAATATAAATCTTGGATTAGTTATCATAATATTGAAAGCAAAAGCTATAGGCAGCTGCCTAATTTATATTTATTTTGTAAAATGTCCAATGTCTTAAAGGCGTAGAACACCCTCAGGACCAAAATATGATAAATAAGCACATAAATTGTACATACCAGGCTCATATAGTGGTAATACCGTTGATTGCACCCTTCTGGTTGATTTTCCAAGTATTTTAGGTTGAAAATTGTAACGGTTCTCTTTGCGGGTTCGTTTCGTCACACGATACTCCGCTTTTCTAGCAGTTTCAAGTATAGATAAACTCTTTTTTTCTATTGGCTGACAATAAAATTGCGCGAAAGATGTTTGAAACGTTTATAACACATTTTCCTTTTCAACACTGATTATATTATTCTTGATCTCTGTGGTTGTAATTATGATACACATATACTTCACAATGATACATAATATTATTACAATTACTATATATATACTGTTATGAGTCGCAACGTCTCTAAATGAGTGTCAATGAACCCCCCGGTCCCCGCAATGCACTAAACTGCAAACACGCGTACAGATCGGGCACGGGCAGGCGGCAGGCTACAAGGAAGTAGCGATCACCACAGCATAGGGGAGGGGGTTGGAGCTCTAGAGAGCTACTAAAAACAAAGAGCAGCACGGACGATATACCGCGTGCCTTTGCCTCTCAAAGGAGAGCTGCTCTAGAGCTCCAACCCCCTCCCCTATGCTGTGGTGATCGCTACTTCCTTGTAGCCTGCCGCCTGCCCGTGCCCGATCTGTACGCGTGTTTGCAGTTTAGTGCATTGCGGGGACCGGGGGGTTCATTGACACTCATTTAGAGACGTTGCGCATCATAACAGTATATATATAGTAATTGTAATAATATTATGTATCATTGTGAAGTATGTGTATCATAATTACAACCACAGAGATCAAGAATAATATAATCAGTGTTGAAAAGGAAAATGTGTTATATAAACGTTTCAAACATCTTTCGCGCAATTTTATTGTCAGCCAATAGAAAAAAAGAGTTTATCTATACTTGAAACTGCTAGAAAAGCGGAGTATCGTGTGACGAAACGAACCCGCAAAGAGAACCGTTACAATTTTCAACCTAAAATACTTGGAAAATCAACCAGAAGGGTGCAATCAACGGTATTACCACTATATGAGCCTGGTATGTACAATTTATGTGCTTATTTATCATATTTTGGTCCTGAGGGTGTTCTACGCCTTTAAATGTTTAATATTTGGGGGGGGGGGGGGGGATTTGCGGTTGGTATATAATTTAAATATAAAATAAAACTAAATACGCCTATATATTAAAGAAAATATAATGATTACAGCATGTTAAAATGACAGTTAATGAAAATCTAAAATTCTCTAATTTGCAGATTGTTGGGCAATGGGGTCAAATTTCTAGCAGATATGTATGCAATTAACTTTTTTTTAAACTTTAAAAGGACGGGTTTGCAAAGTAGAACCCATCCTTTGAATGTCTATTTTATGATATTTAATATATATATATACAGGGTCGGCCTGGCCAGGTCCGCTAGTCCACGATTGCGGACCGGGCCCCCCCGGGCGCAGGCCCTTGCCGTGCCCAAAACACACAAATTAAAAAAAAAAAAAAAAAAAAAATTAAAAAGAAAAACGGAGAAGGGAAAGAAAAAAAAAGTTAAAAGGACAATTTTAGTCAGATAAATTTTCTTTTTCTTTCAAAAGATGACAAGAAATTACATCCATTCTTAAATTTCTATCCTTTACATCCATTCTTAAAATTCTATCCACTTTTAATTTTTTAAAAAATTGCACCCCTAGCGAACTCTAGTGATCAATTAGCTCATTTAAAAACATCATAATAATTCTATTTGTAGAGTGCATGTCATAAAAATCACATAAAAAATTGTGTTTTAGGTAAATTCCCACTAAAAAGGGGGCGTGGCCTCAAAATTTTTTCGCCTGTGGCGCTGTTTTGGGGAGCCTCGTCCCCAACCCCCCTTCGTTCGCGGGCCCTTTTGTAATATCGCGGACCAGGCCTTTTCCTCCCAGGCCGACCGTGTATATATATATATATCCTATATATATTATGTAGCAGATATACATCTATGCTAGAATTTTGACCCCCATTTCCAAACAATCTGCAAATAATAATAATAAATTAGATTGTAATCTTTGAGTTTCATTACCTTTCAATTTAACATGCTCTAATCATTCTATGTACCACTATTTTCTATAGTTATGTAATTTATAGTTGTATATATTTTTTGTTGAATTTTATTCAGTGAAAATATTCAAAGGTTATATAGAATAGAAATTTGTCTTTTTTTTCCTCTATAACAATGGATTATATATTGCATGTTACCTAAATTGGTAATGATTTGATATTGGAAGACTTGCAAAAGAGAGCAAGAGAGCGAGAGAAAATAATCACATCCCAACTATTATTACAAAGTGCTAGCAGAGGACTGTATTGAGTATCTTCACAGAGCATATTAATTTAAAGTCTTCACTTGTCAATTTTAAAACCATGTGAATGGCTGCATTTGTTAACATTTTTGCAACTTTGTTTATCTGTCATTGGTTGTTATGGACATCAAAATGTGTGCCAAATGAATACTTAACTGCCTCGATTATTTAACATGCTTTTTTCTTATGGATGAAACAAAAAGCTATTACTCAACATTGAGGGAGGTAAAAATCTTATTTGAATTATAGCTGCTTCATTATTCCTTAAAAAAAAAATAATAAATTAAATTGAGGTAGTACCGATGTTCATAAACCCTGTTCCTTGCTTGTGGTTTGGAGGGGGGGGGGGGAAGTTTATGAACACCATTTCTATAACACAGCTCAAAGTTGTCTGCTAGCACAATGCCAGCATTGTTGGACTGTTATTATTATTTTTAATAAACCTTGTTTTGCAAGTCTTCTTATTAAAAGGAAAAGGCCAACTAGTGAATGCTATAATACCATCAACATACATACACAAGATAAGCCATTCTTTGGCTATAGAAGTGAAGCTATGGTTGAATAATATTTTCAGGCACATGAAAAAGAAATGTCACAAAAAAAGGCAGCAGAAATTTGGTGTCAAAATAACCTTTCTGTATTCTCTAGCCTAGCCAGTGGAATGTCAATGTTACGTGGAGAACTTGCTTTTAAATTTATGTCCGTATACAGTTTTTTCAATTGTTAATGTATTATTGCAGCATTGCATACTCTGTGTTAAGATAATGCTATGTATAGTATAATATCTTACTGTGTATTCATTACTTAAATAAATGGCTAATAATACAATTTGCCTTTTTCTTTAAAACTAAAAATTAAAATACAACAAGCATCCTGCAAATAGCAATGCAATAAACCATAGTAAATAAGGAATGATTATTCTTGTATATTTTTTTAAAAGATACTCAAGACTTGTTTACTGCTTTTGTAGCTGAAATTTCATTTTAGAATGTAGTATACCTAATATACCTATTATATTATACTTTTTGTCCTAGGCTTATATACTTTTGCTTTTGAAGAAGATTTGCATGCAGAGTGAGATTTTAAGTTCGCTGCAGAGATGCTAAATGGCACAAGAATTTTTTTGAAACTGCACTGAAAATAAAATATTTTTTGTATGCATCCCTAATTAATTTGTTTAAATGATAGACAGTAGGGGGAAAAAAACCTTCACTTGAAAATGATAAATGGTTTATTTCAAATATATATTTTACATGATGAATATTTAGTAATGACAAAAATACTCAGAGAACAATGAAAATATGCCATTCTTGCATATAAAATTGAAAATTTATGGTAGGAATGGTAGGTAATTTTATCCAATTATATAAGTAAAATGATATTTTTAACAAGATTCATTAAAAAGAAATTTTGATCTAATCCAAGATTTGAATTTATTTGTTTCAATTGGTTACAAAAAATGAAAACTGCATAGAATAATAATTTAAAATACAGTACGTAGCATAAAAGTTTGAACATGTAAAATTTTCTATAGAAACCAAGATAGATGATGTATATATTTTCCTTTAATTTAAAAAGAGAATGATCATGAGAAGATGAAATATAAACATAAAGAAAGTACATTAGATATCATCATCTTGCTGCCAGCCGTCATCATCTGATAAGAATCTCCTTTTAGCTGCAGTGTTCATATAAGGACGCAGGGCCCATTCTGTATCTGCCGCAGCCTCGTGTTCTAATGTACCAAGCTTGATTTCATACAGACGTAACTGGAATCGTGGGCCAACCTCCTTCAGCTCCAGCTCTTGTTTATTGCGTTTGTAAGTATGATGACGGAATGAGATATAATCGTCATGATTTGCAAATGTGATAACTCTTTTGCTATCTTCTTTGGGTACAGGGAATAAATATTTCAATATATTAGAAGCTCTTGTACCCAGTTTCGATTTGAAATTATGAAACACTAGATGAGGATATTGTTCAGACATGGTGCCAATATTTGGAATATCATGACGCATAACAACATCACTAAGTGTGAAATAAGCAGAAGGACCGTATGGTAGATGGCACACAACTAAAGCATCAGGAACACCACGGTGTTCATGTACAATTATGAAGTCAGTCACATTATTAGCTCGACAGGCATTTACTAACTGCTTCATTTCGTAGTTACCTCTGTTCATACGCTGTGCATTTGGAAATACTAATCTCAATTCTTTTGCAAACATTTTGAGACGTGAAGATGGATCTCTTGATGTCGTGATCATGATTTTAGGATCTTCTACTCCCGCCCAACGATATTCATCATCTTCGTGGCTTTCACCACCACCACCAGTTTCATTGCCAATTATAATGGCACGTTCAGGTCCTTTATCATCCCATTCTAACTTACGCTGAAGTTCCAAAGCATCACGTTTTAAATTGGTTTCGATGGGAAGATGCTGATCGAGACTTCGCTTCAAACGATCTTTCTTATCTTGTATAGAACGTTGCTTATCTTCAATGGATTTACGATACAAGTATTCCCGTCGAAGTCTTGCTTGTCTTCGTAACATACTTGCATAAATAGTACAACAATTTTCAGCAAACTCTAAAAAACAAGGCAAGTGTCAAATAAACACAGAGTAAACACGTGTGCTTTTTTTGCAGCTGTTTATTTTGCTCCGGCTCGAGAAATGAAATGACGAACGCAGTGGATGCTCACTTCCCATAGAGGACGTTACACGTTTGTGAACCAAAAAAAGTTAGTTCGTTGCACCACCACTCAAAGAGCAGCACCGTCGAATGTGTGGCTTGAACCCCCAGCTGACGTCACATCGAGCTGTTGTGACGTCATGGATGACGTCAACATACTATTCGACGGTGCTGCCAATGAAGTGGTGGTGCAACCGAACTAACTTTTAAAACGTGTAACGTCCTCTTTGGGAAGTGAGCATCCACTGGACGAACGTAATGCGTAAATTTTTTTATTAAAAATTTTAGCCAACATTCAAGATTTTGTTCTAAAGTTTGTCTGTTTAGTGAAATGATTGTTTCTTTTGTCCTTTCTTTAACATGCAATAAATTAATAAAATGTTGAAAAAATAGAACAATAACTGTTACTTGTGCATATTTAGAATTAGTTTTTGTTGTCAAATATTATGAAAAAAAAAATGTAATAATTTTACCAACATTTTAATTTTTGATGGTGCTACTGCTTCAACAAAGTTTTAAACATGCTTACTAGATGGCAGAAGCATTCATATTTTGCAATTTTATCTGAATTTTATTTTTCTTATTTGGTCACGTGACTTGTAGAAACTCGTGAAACGTCAGGTAATTTTATAATTTTATTTTCAATCCTTAATCATCGGCTTCTAATTAATGTAATAAATTATTTAAAATTATTAATGTGATACTAGAAAATTTCAGTATTTTATTGAACTAAAAATTAATTACATTTGTTGTGTTTTTTTATTTGCAGACGTGATAAACACGAACAGACCTTAATATGGTAAGTGACCGCTGTTTGTGCATTTTTTTATATGTATTTACATAATTCTTTTTAAGTGAAGATATGTCAGTTCAGGAATGGTTGAATTTTAAATTAAAATTATAATATTTTCTCATAAAAATTAATACAAATAAACTGTTTGAAGACTTATATTATGTATGTATGAAAGCATACAAACACACATACCGGTAGAGACTTTAGACTTGACTCTTTATGTTAGATGTTGGGGTATACAGAAGGAAGGTCCGTGGAAAAAAGGACCTCGGATAAAAGGTCCTACCTGTGCGCAGCTCGCTGAAACGCTATACCGAGGGCCTTTTTTCTGCAGACCTTAGTTCAGGCATTCAGATGTTAGCACTATACATATCACATATTATGTATGTATGTTATACATATATCAGTTACCTAAATGAATTAAGTATAGAATAAAAAGTTGAAGCACCTCCACGGTTTTATGCTAAATAGAGGTCCTGTTTTTGGAATATGAAATTCGACTACATACATACCGGTATGTATGTATGTATAATATGTACATGTGTTGCCAAGAGATTATGCAATGCTTGATTATTTGTACATATGTATATTTCCATAATTGCTGTCAAACAAAAACAGCCCAATTATACATTACACACTTCAAAATAGTTAATTTATTGTAATTAAAAAATCAATTTAAAGCTACACAAACTTACAAAAATTCAGCTCTGGCAAAAAGTTAATGAACGATTTGCATAGGCAACCTGCAATCATACTAATGCTGTTCGTAAACCCGGTTCTCTGCTCCTAAAATGACGATCACTTTTGGTTATTCAAATGGAATGTGCATTTTTTGGTTCAAGGGAACAGGGCTTACGAACAGCATTACATTATTATGTTATCTTTATGAGAAAACGCAGCGGCTGCTGCTGCCCTTGGGAACTTAAGTCCAGAGCTGTACATAAGTTAAAGTTAAAATCTTATTATGTTGTACAGTAAATAATGTTATTTTTATTTCATTTGTTTTTGCAGCCACGAGAAATTAAGGAAATTAAGCAGTTCCTGCTGATCGCAAGAAACCAAAAGGATGCCAAATGTGAGTGTTTTTGTTCAGTTATCACCAGCTTAAGTAATAATTTATTTACACCTATTTTATAAGCATAGCCTTAAAAATGAAATCGCCCCTTATTATTATTTTTACATGGCACAAAAGTAAAACAAATAATATGTAGCTATGTTTGTTTTTTTTTGTCGTAGTCAGGTTAGGTGTAAGGTTGGGTTAGGTGTAAGAGTGGGCCACACATATTGTCAGGCTTAAACCTCGCCCTTTCAAAAATTTGTATTTTTTTTTTCTATGCATTTTTTTGTATAAAGACGGTTATTTATTTATTTATTTATTATTTTTCATGTGACAAATATTAAGGTGAATAGAAGGGGGGTGGGGTGGAGAAGTCAGTAGTGCAGTATCAAAGTATTGACTAATAAAGGACTGTTTTGAGGCCTACTATAAGTGATATCGCTCACATCAGCTTCCGTTTCGACTTGCTGCGTAGTAAGTAGAAATAGAAACAAAAGCGAATGTGACCGTAATTGGCGTAATTGCTTAAAGTCTGCTTCAAAACAGCTGTTCCTTTATTAGTCAATACTGTAACTGCCGTACACATGATTGTGGTGTGATATTGTAACATTTAAATTCAGTGCCTATTTTTCTGAAAGGTACTATCACTCCCATGTGTACATACAAGATCAAATTCATTTTTCCACAAGAAACTGAACATTTTTTGGAATGCAATTTTTAAATGTTAAATAATAATAATAACTAAATATGATCATTTTCCCCCAGCCATTTTCATAAAATGACTAGGTCACCATGATGTTTTATAAATCATTGAATAAAAATATGTTTCCTTGACTTAATGATTAACGCTCAGATAAATGTGCTGCTTTCTATGTCTATTCAGAGTGTTAATTACAGTATCATCATTTAACCTGAAGTAATTCACATACTGTACAACACTATAAATTATTCACTGCACATAAATAGCCTAGCCTTGCAGAGTATAAATTAATGAAAATTACATAATGTACAGTCGAAGACAAATAAAAGGTTACAATTTAAACGTGATCTATATTTGCGCGCTTCAAAATTTTATGTGAAAACGAGATTCTCGTGCCACTAGAGGCCACCACAATCGGTTACGTTGAGAATTCTCTTTCAGGTGAGCTTCTTGGCTGCTTGGCTGGCAAGCTAGACAATCCTCGTGTTGCACGCTTATACGCACGTCGCTCTCCGCACCTCCACATCATTCTCTCTCTCTCTCTCTGCCGTTGTGACAGCAGACAATATTGAACACGTTTTCTTCTCAAGCAAATGCGCAATATCAGTTTTTAAAAAAAGTAAATAAATAAATCTCCTAGATTTTTTCTTTTATTTCATTGAACATTTCTAAGAAATCATGAAATATATATCTCATTTATACGTTACATTCGTTAATATATATATTATATATATTTTTATTTTACTATTCGAAAAAAAAAAGATAAAACATATACCCAACTCAAACTCACTGCCAAGCAAGTTACATAATATGTTTGGACATTAAGTCTGGATAAATTTCTATTTATTAGGTAGCCTTTACCTTAAATATCAACTTGATATTGTAAATTTCAAGCAAATGTATAAATAAATAAACATATATACACACAAATAATTAAATTTAATGAATAAATAAAACATATAATAGGAATTTATTTCATTATGATTTTAAATATTCATTGAAATAACTTTCTTTCTATTTTTTTTTCAAGAAAATTTTTTATTCTATGCATTTGCTTGAGTAGAAAATATATTTAATATTGTCTGCTGTCACAACGGCAGAGAGAGAGAGAGAGAGAGAGAGAGAGAGAGAGAGAGAGAGAGAGAGCATGATGTGGAGGTTTGGAGAGCAAAGTGCGTAAGCGTGCAACACGAGGATTGTCTAGCTTGCCAGCCAAGCAGCCAAGAAGCTCACCTGAAAGAGAACTCTAAACGTAACCGATTGTGGTGGCCTCTAGTGGCACGAGAATCTCGTTTTCACATAAAGTTTTGAAGCGCGCAAATATAGATCACGTTTAAATTGTAACCTTTTATTTGTCTTCGACTGTACTGCACAACTCAAATTGTCCTTTTTATTATTTTTCTTCGAATTTCCTGTAAACGACCACACATATTTGATACATTTAAAACTGAAAATGAGGTACTACGGGAATTTAAATAAAAGTTGTAAAGGGAGAACAATTTAGGGGGGGGGGGGGGGCATGCAAAATTTATAGTTACCATTTTTTAATGGTAACTTTTAAACTTTCATAAAGCCCCACTACATACGTATTTTTATGTTTATTTAGGCAAGTCAAAGCACTCAAAAAATATTTATTTATTTGTTTATGATAAAAGCATCATAAAATAATGTCGGACCCATTTTTATGATCATATGTGAGCAATTTTTACATTAAAATATTTAAATCTGATACCTGTAGGTATGAAAAACTAAGATTTGATGTTATTTTTGCTCTACATACAGCAATAAATTGACAATTTCTTATTTTCTATGTGGTGTTTTTACAGCTGTAACCATCAAGAGAAATAAGGATAACACAAAGATGAAGATCCGATGCAGTAGGTTTCTGTACACCCTCGTCATCACAGACAAGGAAAAGGCAGAGAAAGTTAGACAATCTTTACCTCCTGGTACGTTACTTCTTCCAGACACACTTAATTGTTCTTTGATCTTAAAAATTTAGTTAATTAGCTTATCCCGTCTTCAAGTGTGCTTTTATGAATAACTTGTGTAAGGTGCTGTCTCAGTTCTTGGCAGTAAATGTTCAAAACAAAAGTTGATTAAATCCTTTACTAGTTGAGTCGGAGGGATAAAAATTTGAAATTGGTTACCTAGGATATAAGTTTGGGCTCAGCGATACATAGATAAGCTTATCAGAGACACAACAACCTTGTAATTTAGGCTGACGAGTGTGGGTAATATTCTGGCTTAAAATACCCACATTAGAGCATTACAAGTTAGCCTAAAGCGTGAGGTTGTCACTGCTCTGTTAAAGGGCTTTAGTGTTAAGGCCCATGCAGCTGTCATATTTTATTTCATTTAAAATTAATTAATATATATATATATATATATATATATATATCCAATGTTGATTGTAAACAAGTAACTTCAATTGTGCCAAGAACTGAATCTAGTTCATATTTTCAAATTTTTCATTTATAAGTGTGCTCCGCATATCTCTGGTATTGGTTATTAGCATGATACTAGGATGCCCAATGTCCCCTTGCAAGTGTAGGTTTGCAGAGGTATGAGGATGATGATTACCGAGACGAGAGTGGCAGTTGAGATTGAGCCGGCTCTTTTTTGCCTTGGATCTTTCATAGCCACAATGATCACCAGAAGCTTTGATCTTATCTGACCGTACTGTCTGCAAGCCTGCCATGTATTTGCCCTTTGTATTTCACGACACAGTGTGATAATATCATATCAGATAATTTCAACTTATATAGTTTTCATATATTGGAAAGAAAAGATTAGGAGAAACTAGAGAACTTTAATAAGAGAAGCGCATTCCCACAGATGTTGGCTTCCCGTGCAACATAGGGTCACAAAGGGTTGCCTATGTTCGCAGGCGGCGTTCTGTGACGTCACTCGGCCAATCAAAAGCTCGGATTTTAGGGGTACCAATGAAATCGCGTAAACGTTTTTTTTTTTTTTTTAGCTCGAGATTTAAAATCGAGTAATCTTAGGATGACCGAGGATTGAAGTGTTTCTAGAGCCTTGTTAGAGACTTGCCTACTTATATTTCGCGTTTTATTATCTTCTTTGTTAAATTTGAAAAACAAGATTCTATTTTTACTGTTTTATTTTGTCACGGCAATAAATTAAATACGATCGCACACCTCTGTATACCAACTGCCGTCATATTCCCCGCATATCTATTTTGTTCTGCCGTGTTGTTTGTAATATTTTCATCTGAAGGAGACTATTGAATCAATTATTGAAATTTCAGTTTGAAAGAGAGGAAAACAAATAATAAAAAAATGAACACAGGGCGGAGAGAGAGAGAGAGAGTCTGGACGGCAGCGGGGCAGCGCTTGCTTTTCCTGCTTGCTAGAACTTTATATACAGATGGTTCATATGACGTTCTCATCCTGGCTTGGTAGCTCTGTTGTCTACGCCATGGTGACATGATCGCAAGGTCAGAGGTTCGAATCCATCTGCTATTTTCCTTATTGTTTTTTTTTTCTTCTTTTTCTTTTTCATTATTATATATATATTTATCATTAATTATTATATTACACAATAATAATTCAGTTATTTAATTTAACAAAAGGTGAAAAAAAAAAATTAAATGAGAAAATGTTGTACATATACACGCATTGTGTTTAATAAAAAAAAATTATTTCCTTTTTTTTATTATTTATAAAATTAAATAACTGGATTATTATTGTGTAATATAATAATTAATGATAAATATATATATATAATAATGAAAAAGAAAAAGAAGAAAAAAAAAACAATAAGGAAAATAGCAGATGGATTCGAACCTCTGACCTTGCGATCATGTCACCATGGCGTAGACAACAGAGCTACCAAGCCAGGATGAGAACGTCATATGAACCATCTGTATATAAAGTTCTAGCAAGCAGGAAAAGCAAGCGCTGCCCCGCTGCCGTCCAGACTCTCTCTCTCTCTCTCCGCCCTGTGTTCATTTTTTTATTATTTGTTTTCCTCTCTTTCAAACTGAAATTTCAATAATTGATTCAATAGTCTCCTTCAGATGAAAATATTACAAACAACACGGCAGAACAAAATAGATATGCGGGGAATATGACGGCAGTTGGTATACAGAGGTGTGCGATCGTATTTAATTTATTGCCGTGACAAAATAAAACAGTAAAAATAGAATCTTGTTTTTCAAATTTAACAAAGAAGATAATAAAACGCGAAATATAAGTAGGCAAGTCTCTAACAAGGCTCTAGAAACACTTCAATCCTCGGTCATCCTAAGATTACTCGATTTTAAATCTCGAGCTAAAAAAAAAAAAACGTTTACGCGATTTCATTGGTACCCCTAAAATCCGAGCTTTTGATTGGCCGAGTGACGTCACAGAACGCCGCCTGCGAACATAGGCAACCCTTTGTGACCCTATGTTGCACGGGAAGCCAACATTTGTGGGAATGCGCTTCTCTTATTAAAGTTCTCTAGGAGAAACCAGCAAGGGTGTTGCCATAGGGAAGAGAGTCTCATAGTTCAGTGAAAATTTTGCTAGCACAGAGATAAAAAAAACACACAAAAACTAATACATATTGGACAGCGTTCGGTACTAAACTCCAAAAGGAAAGGAGTGTGTTATGGCTTCGGCAGCCCTTCTAGACTTGGTTTGGTGACCAGCAATAGCCATCATTCAAAGCCAAAACACACTCCGTTTCTTTTTTAGTTTTGTGCCAAAACCTTTTCAATTTGTCGAGGGCTACGCAGCATTTTGGTACTACTACAATCTCCGCGGGTGCAATTTTGGCACATCTGTATTCTCCGTGCTCCCCTCTTTTGAAACATCATTATACGCTTAACCTGCACAGGTGTGCCATTAGTAGGGGTGGCGAAGATTTTACATGTGCCAAAATAGCACCTTCGGAGATTGCAGTAGTACCGAAATGCCGCGTAGCCCTCAATGTGCTATTTTTTTTTTTTTTTTTTTTTTTTAAATCTCTGTGCTAGCAAAATTTTGACTGAACTGTGGGACTCTCTTCCCTGAGGTAAGGCCCTTGCTGGTTTCCCCTATCTTTTCTACCAAATGTATGATACCTAACCACGATGGTTTATTTATTTTTTCAATATCTATTTAGTTTTCATTTGATAAAAAGATAAAAAATAAATCCTATGTGTCAACTTAATTTTATTAATGTTGAAATGAAATACATGAATTCAAATCAGATCAATAAATTGCTTGTAATAGAGCAAATCATTCAATTCCTATTCAATTGATTAATTCAGATTTTTATTATTTTGTTCCAGGACTTCAAGTAAAAGACATCCAGAAATCCAAGCGCAATTAAATCTTGTATTGTCTATATAAATAAAAACAGAAAATCACAAAAAAAAATATATATATGTGGTCAATTTATTATTATCATTATTCCATTGATTGAGCCATTTTTGTTTATTTTGGCTTGCAAAAAAAACAAAAAAACAAAAAACAACAACAACAACAAGACAAGGGAAAAAGGTGTAAATTTACATATTAAAAACCAGCACACAAATAATTGTTACGTGAAGCCAGCTAAATTTTAAACAATATGAAGTTTTCATATTTTGTTTAAAAAAATAATAACTTTTTTTTTTGAAGTAAATAGGATGGAAGAAATTATTTTGAGACATAATTAAATCTTATGTAAATATTAAATCGATGGCTCCGCGGAAAACTGAACTATCTATAGTCTCCGCGCGCCTCAAATTTGGAACATCTGCGCTCTCCGCCTCCTGAATTAGAAGCATCTCTTACCTGCGCTCTATTACAGATGCTTCAAATTTGGGAGAGGCGGAGAGCGCAGATGTTCCAAATTTGAGGCGCTCGGAGACTATAGATAGTTCAGTTTTCCGCGGAGCCATCGAAATGTTGATACAATCGCTACTCTCTGTTTAGTTCTTAATGTTAAACTATTGGCTAGGACTGTCGGTGATTTTAACTTTACTTTCTTTTAAATGATTTGTGTGCTATTAAATAATAAGTTAATTGCTAATATTTTGGTACCCTTTTATATTTTTTGTTTAGTTTCTGAATTGCATTCCACAATATTTTTTTTTATTTGTCCACAACAATTTTGCTGGCATCTTAACAGAAACTCTCAGCCAACTAACTAAAATTTGAACCAAATAAAAAATATGTGAAATATGTTTCAATTTATAGGAATATTTAATAATAAAAAGTAAAGGAGAATAACAGAGCAAAGGGCCCTATCAGTTATCACAGTGAAGAGAGTCACATAGTTAGGTAAAAATCTTGGTAGCACAGATTAAAAAACAACCACTAACGCATACCTAACTAGTTTGTCATCATTCATAGTCTCTCTCAAGTCTGTAAGGCCTCCAAGGACTGACGAAGGCATATAACTCGCTTCCTTAATTAAATATACAGTGCCAAAAACCGAAAAACTCCCGTTTTTAATCTGATAAGATTTTTCACCAAACTCTACACTTTGCAGGTATATGGCCCTTGCTGGTTTCTCTTATTGTTTTGTTTCAAATTTATCATAATAATCTAACCGTGATGGTTTTTTTTCCATAATATCTCAAATCAAAAGAAAAGTATTAAAGTACTGTTCAGCACCAGGGTTTGAATGTTCCCGCTTTTTAAAACAGGGTATAAAGAAATTGTATCCTGGAGAGTCTGCAACCCGCACCGCTAAACTGCATAAAAAGTTGCCTATGCGTCACGGCGGAGTAGCAATTTTGAAACGCACCTTATATTACTTTGCGCACTTCGTATAAAATTAATTTTAATTAGTATAAATTAATTATAATTAATTAAATACTTAAAATAAACTAACGTTTATACTTCTAGTTAATAAAATGAGGAAATCTTAATGTTTTAATTGCAAAAATTGTTATTTTCCCACATTTTCTTCAAAAGTTAGCAAAATAGTTTTTTAGCTACACTTACGTAATTGTTTGCGTAATGTAAAAGTTTTAGCTTTATTTTTTTTTTCTGACAGTATATAGGGTAGTGTTGATAAAACGCGTGAGATGGCAGGCGCTACATCTAAAGTGGAGCAACTCGCCCACATAAACCCCTCTACACCCCTCAATATTTGGCCTCCCCCATTTGACAGTACATTTTGTAGTGCTCTTTTATATGGTATATTGGGAGAGCAACTTTTTTGGACATAGTTTTCGTACTGTATACTAATAATATTGAAAATATAATAGCATATAAAAGAATATTTCTTGTTATTTTGCAGTAAAAGTGAATAATTTTGGTGTAAATTTGCGTGTGAGTTCACCAGCATCTTGGTGCTTGGTGTTCATGACGAAGAGGAAGGTGGTGATATTTTTGGGTTTTGGGGCGTCAACGAAAGTTTAGTCTGGCTTCCGTCTAGTTCTAAATATTCGTGTACTGAGTGTTTAATCTTAGAATAGCTAACGCCTTCAAACTAGAGGAGTAAAAAAAATCTTGTGATTTCTCTACACTGGAGAATCTGGTGAAAAGTGAGTGAAGGAGCAATACTCCCCACCCTGTACCGCCATTACGTGCTACTGCAAAGTTCTTAAAATTTTGAAACATTTCGCTCATATTTGTGTCGTATTTGCCTTCTTAATATAATCAAGTTTACACTTTGAAAAAGTAAATATATGTGTAATAATTAATCTGTTATATATTTTATAATTCAGTGAACGCAGTTTAAATAATTCAGTGTTTTCGAAAAAAGATCACAGTGGATACATTTCATTGGATACAGTGCGTCAATACTCGCGTAAATAAAGGATTCTAAATAAGGTAAAGTAATTTTATTTATGTATACATTATTTTTATTATTGTGAAATATCATCAATAAAAAATAAACCGATGTTATAAGAAATTAATTCCAATTAAAAGTAATCAAAAGGACGAAATCAAATTTTGATTTATCAATATAGGTTTCCTTTTGTATGCATAATACATTTATGTATATATTATTTTTCTTTATAAAATAATACACTTAGTATAATTTTTTTTGCTCTGTGTGTGTTGTATGTGTACAAAAAATATTGATAAACATGTCATAACAATTGTAAGAAAAAAAAACAAAGAAAATGATAAATAATTAATTATAATCAATGACAATGAAATTAATGATTGCATATAAAGAAAAATCACTCTATATGTGATAAAAATTGCTTGTTTGTAATTAATACATGGACACACCATCTATATACGCTATTATGATTTTGTAAATATTTTATTTTAATAAAACCCAATTAGATCCCTATAATACATATATTGTATGTATACTGTATTACATAACATCATTAACGTCAGTACAAAGTGTGCTAATTGCATGCTAAATCCCTCAAGGTCGTCAACCCTTGGTGCAGCTCGACCTCCCACTCTCCTTCTCTCTCTCTCTCTCTCTCTCTCTCTCTCTCTCTCTCTCTCTCTCTCTCTCTCTCTCTAGCTCTCTCTCTATTTCTCTTTCTCTCTCTCTCTCTCCATTTCTTTTGTTCTGGCTGTTTCAACATCAGTAATCAGAAAAGTGGCTATGGCATTCTAAATATCATGGTACTTAATGTTATGATATGCCCTGGTTTCATCCCATATAAATTTTATGTGGTGTTTTTTTCTTCATTTAAGGTGCTATATACAGTAATAATAAAAACAACAACAACTTATGTAATTAAGTATATATAAGATATTTAAACATAAAATTATTGCTAATTTTTTTACCTGATATATTTACTATA
This sequence comes from Ecdyonurus torrentis, assembly GCA_949318235.1. Classification (NCBI taxonomy): domain Eukaryota; kingdom Metazoa; phylum Arthropoda; class Insecta; order Ephemeroptera; family Heptageniidae; genus Ecdyonurus; species Ecdyonurus torrentis. The sequence goes on from OX439129.1 coordinate 11,962,186, forward strand.
CCTTTTGGATAAGAAATAATAGACATATTTTTAAATAAAACAGTTTAAATGACTCTATAGTCTCTATAAGAAGCGTATACGCATTATGTATACTTTTATTATACATTATACTGTGCGTAAAAAAATTATCATGTAACTTTTTGAGAGGTGCTGTATGTTGAAAATTGCTATAGTAATAGATTTAAAAGTTGTATTGTCACTTTATTTTAGAATTATCTTGGCAATAGTAGATTTCGATAAATAAGTTGTTATGATCCATTTTGGAAAACATTTGAAATAAAAAGTTTGTATAATTTAAATGAAAAAGCATGGATTTATTTTAATTTCAATTTATTTTGTACGAGCAGCGCGTATAAAAAAAATCTGCTTGCAACTTGTTTTTAAACGAAAAAAAAAAAAAAAAAAAAAATCTTGAAAAAGTTGAAATTATAAAGTTTATAAATTTTGTCCTGTAAAAAGCATTTTTCAATTTTCTTTTTCACTTTATACTCAAAGAAGAGAAAACGCATTTAAAGTTCTGTAACTTTTGTTGACATCTTTTCCTTGATATATTAAAAAAATAATCTTTCCACTCGGAAATTAAACAATGCTTTTGAAATAAGGTAAATTGAGGGCTTAAAAAAGTTTCCTCCAAGTATTCTTAATAAAGTTTTTTTTTTTTTTTCTTTGTTAAATGTTTTTGTTTTTGATCCATATTATACACATACTTTGGGAAAATCATTAGTAATTTTTCTTTTTAAGTTTTTTATTCTTCGCTTTGTAGGATAAATCAGACTGGTTGCCACAGGACCAGCAAATTAACCATATAATTTCAGGTACTTTTTTATGAAAGGTCTTGTTTAACCATACCAATCCTAATTTAATAAGGATTATACATTTTTTTTAATAGTTGAAATACCAACAATATAGTTTGTTTTGTTTTTTTCCTAAATGTAGCGAGAAGAATTTATGATTTTCTTTAGAATTTCTACTTAAAATTCCACTTCTCATTTAGCGGGAGCTAATTTACCAGTAAATTTTATTTTTTATGTACGAGTCATTGTTTTATCACTCTAAATTATGAAAATAAAATCTTTGAGCAATTTTTTTGAAGTCTCAAAATGTAAAACGATTTCTATTTTACCGATTTTATTTTCAAATTTAAATCACAAAAAATGTGTCTAATAAAAATATACTATGACACAATCGTTTAAATATAGAGTATAAATTCTTTTTGCAAAATTAGTAAATATAAAAATGTATTCTATACTTTATAATTGAAACAAGTAAAACGATGTACGCTTTTTTTTTTTTAAGAATGGTTTCTCTTGCTCATTGATTGTATATTTTTAAGTTACCTGCACAACGCGGGGTATTAAGATTATAAATAGAAAACTAAATGTTATGTATTAAATAAGCTTAATGAATTAAAGTATAAAGGAGCAGAGGTGGTGGGGAGCTTGTACCTATTTTCGTCCGCACAATGAAAAGTGATGAATTCACACATATGGTATAAGCTGTGATAACTCAGATGTTAAGTTCAAAATGCAGGTTAGGTGGAGGGAGGGAGAGAGAGAGAGAGAGAGAGAGAGAGAGAGAGAGAGAGAGAGAGAGAGAGAGAGAGAGAGAGAGAGAGAGAGAGAGAGAGAGAGAGAGAGAGAGAGAGAGAGAGAGAGAGAGAGAGAGAGATTTTGTGAACTAGCATGAAGCTATAAAAATATTAAAACCTGTAAAACGGTTAGACAAGCGCTGATACCTCAAAAGTGTTGTTGGGAAAAAAAAAAAAAAAAAAAAAAAAAAAAAAAAACTTTTAAATGAAAGATAGAAAGTTAAAGGCATTAAATGCTGTGTGCGGAACTTGACAGCTAACTAAACATAACAACGCAGAGATAGACATAACGCAAGTAACATATTTGACGAATGACGACTTAATTAATTAGTTCAATAAGTCGCTGATTCATAGGGAGGGGCTAAAGGCTCAACCTTCTCCAAAAATGTCCAACAAGATTCAAAACTTCTAAAATCTGATAAGGAAGAATTTAGTATACACACGTGTCTAATTTTCTAATTATTTACCATAATACGATAAGTAAGATTATCATTTTGAGACAAATATTATACGCTATGAAATAGTGGTATGATTGAAAAGTGTCTTACGTTAGACTAATTATAGTTTTTCTTTTACATTAAAAATAATAATACTAAATGAAAAAAAATCATACTACGTAATAAAATTACTGACGATATTCGTAGCCTAGTGACAGTATAGTGTGGATGGGGAATGTTATTTGTTTATTCTTTAATTTAACGTGTAATATAAATATATTATCATTGTTGCATCAATATCGCTAAAGTAGCTTTCACAATGGACATAAAATTCGAAGCAAAAAGACATAATTTCATTGTTGCAGCAATGAAAATACGTCGATTTACGTAGAATATTATGTCCATTGTGAAAGTGAAAGCTCTACTTATTTTAAAGGAAAAAACATTGTGACCACTAAGTTTGCAACAATGAGAAATTATAATTCCAAATCGTCAATTATTCTTTGCCTTATATGCTTTATTGTTTCATAAATATATATTACATTATTTCCTTTAATATATAAAAGTCATATCTCACAGAGTCAGTTATTTGTTTGATTATAATGATTTGTTCAACTGAAAGTTGTGCACTTAATTGATGTGGTATATAAATTAAGATGTATATAAGCTACGACTATATTTGAAAATAAAATGTAATATGTAGAATGTAATTTATTGGGATTTTTAAATAATATTTTGTTATATACACCTAATGATCCTAATTAATGTATACCTAGAGTATTATACAAATAAAGAAATGTTACTTTGAATCATTATTTGATGGTCTCACCGCTCCTAACACAAACACGGAAAGTACGTGAGTTATTCAATTTAATTGTATTTTTTTTAGTTAAAAGCAATTGTAATAATTTTCCACGTACATAGAGGAAGATCTGGATAATATCATTCAATATAATAATACCATGAGTATCATAATACATTTTTATTATTATGGGATATCATTCAATGTAACATGTTTCGTATTTTTCAAATGTGTATTCAATATATGTATATACATGTATATAGGCTATATAATTTTTGTGCTTGATGATATATACCTATTATTTTAATGTTTTCCTAAACAATCAAGGCTAATAATTCTAATCACAACAATCAATTCTATGCATTTTGTGCGTTAGAACACCACTATTTATAACCGTAGTTTTTGGCGTAGTAAGCATATCCACAGCGAAGAACTCTTCCTTCCTCGCAGTAAAACTAAAAATTAATTTTACATATATATATTTTGCCTTTCACGTCACAGACAATGAAAATTAATAATTCAAATTCCATTAATGTTTTGTAAGCAGGAAAGCAGATTCAGCTCGCGGCCAGAATAAATGCTCTTAAAGCAAAGCCATGCCGGACTTCCGAGACCAAAACTCTTGCGACGTGTTGAGTACTTGCGTAAAATTTCCGTTGCCTAATACATTTAAATAGCGTATTTGAATTCAAATTTCAGTTTCACGCAATTAGTATAATAAACTCTGAATTTCTAGAAATGCATTAAAAATGAAAGCATTATTGGTTGAAACAGAGGTCAAACAATCATATTTAAATATTTATTTCCATAAGCATTGACAATTATTATTATAGTTTGGTTCACAAGTACGTTGTGTCATAACATCATATTTCATAACATTAAAAAAAAAAATGCTTACATTTATTTAGCGGTTGGGCATTAATGGCATGATTTATACGTTCAACTAATCAATTCAATTTTATTAACAGTTCTAAACCTACAGTAAGTACAGCTCTGGACAAAAGTTCCCGAACGGGGCATCGGCAGCCGCTGCGTTTTCACATAAAGATAGCATAGCATGGTTGCGGGTTGCATATACAAATCGTTTGGGAATTTTTGTCCAGAGGTGTACATTGTACGTACATATTGTTCCTTTATATTAAACATGTTTAAAAAATATTTTAAGGTCAAGATATAGGCCTAAAACCTAACAAAGTTTGTGTATTTTCATAATCATATTTATATTTTTTTCTTAATATGTCCCACAATTTCTGTTCAACCAAAGTACTTACTTTGTTGGACTTACTTATTCCTTTAAAAAAAGTTATAAATCATTACTTAATTTTCAACTAAGTTATTTCACTTCTCCTCTACAATGAGGAGGAGACCAAGAGTTTTTTATTGCATTTTTTAAAAGAGGGAATTGTCCTAAATCGATTGATGTGTGATTTTCTAATTTTTTTAGTTCAATAAGTACTTTCAACTAATCTTTGATAATCGTAATATGACATCACGGTCGATAACTTTTACATGAGCGTGCTCGCAAAATTTACCTAGCATAATAACGTCAAATCACGATTTTCAAAAATTAATTAACATATTTCATAAACTAAAAAAACTAAAAAAATTGCTTATCAATCGGTTCAGGATAATGTCCTCTTTCAGAATATGCAATATGCAATATGCAACCCATCATTATTATTGTTTGGTCTTTCTAATTATCTAAAAAAGTAACCTGCTTCATATAATTTTACCTTAAGACTATACAGCTTATCACTTTAATCCAGATAAGAAAAATTGCAAGATTTACAGTAAGATACATGTACATTTGAAGTCTTAATATTTTTAAATTAATTTCAGTTATTATGTTATTATAGTATTTTGCAAAAAATATTGACAAACAGATAATCCCCATGTATGAATAGCTTGCTATCAGCTAAAAAACAAAAATGCTAATTTGTAACATTAAACAATACAACAATGCTTAAATCGACTGTAAAAATGATTTATATATCTATCCTATATATCTATCTAAAAATGAGTAAGTTACATACAAAACATTTGCTTTTGAAAACGTTTGAATATTTACGTGTGCACATTATGAGCATTAAAAGTTTAAAACAGTTCAGTTAGCAATATGCGCTGGTGGTATGTCATATCTTACAAACAATAAAACATTAATAATGATTGCACATTTAAACATAGTTTAAAATTTTTATCTTCACACATTGCATACGGTACATTGCTTTTCTGGGACCCGAAACCGTCCAATTTTTTGGCTCTTCAGTACAAGTTTTGGAACTAATTTTTTTGTTTCTCGGTGCCCGCGGTTCCAATACCGTCAATATTTGCCATTTTGTGTTTTAATATATTTGGATTTTTATTCAGCAATTCCGGTTCCAAAAATACCGAATTTGAGATCGGCAAAATTTTCAACAAATTTTAATGTTTATCATTACAATAAATCAGTTCTCTATGTGAGACTCAAAGGCTATATTTTCATTTTATTTATTTCAGACAGTTACAGCGGCAATATATTTATATTTAGTTATTTAATTATTGCAATTAATTTTTTAGTAAAAGTTTCATTAGGAAGCGGATTCAATGATATACAGTACATTAAAAATAAAAAGTAGCAAATTAATGGCACATCTCCCCAGGTTTTATACTACTACGTACACGTTTCCAGTCCCGGCTTTGTTAAAAAGTTTTTTTTTCAATCAATCTGATCCGGTTCTGAGTTTTCGATAGTTTCTCGGTTCTGTGGAACCGCGGTTACAACAGTAATATTTTTGGTTCCAATTAAAACAGTTCTTTAATTTTCCAGTTCTAGCTCCAGGGCTTAATGTTCTTGCTGAGCTCAAAATTATTTATTATGAATTGCCTACAGAATAATAATAATAATAAATATATTTTACGCTGAGCTAGTTACCAATATCTGCGGTAAGCATGAAAGTTATATTTATTTAACTTAAAATGTACCAGTATAAAAAAAAAGAAGAAGAAGAAAAAGAAAAAATAATAATAATAATAAAGAATAAAGTAGAAAAGCAGAGAAAAGGTTTATCAATAACTACATGTTACTTTACCAAAGAATCGAGCTTGAAAGTTTTTTAAGCTACTTAAATATTTAAATATCATTTCAAGTTCTCATGCAAGTATATATTATATATAATATACTCAAAATAAAACCCATAAACTACTTTCTTTAGTTCTTTTATTGAAGGAAATTAATAAAAATGTGATTTCAGTTTACAGTTTAAGTATAAAACTACTGTATACATAAAATAAAGTTATATTTTTATTTTCATCGATTACATTTCCAACGTTTTATTTCTTTATGAACTTTCAACTTAACTATAAAAGTCAATTTAAAAAAAAATAATAATAATATCATAAAACTATAATTGTATTTACGCTATGTTATGCTGTACAGTATGTACTGTATTTTCATAATTTACTGTAAACAAAATATCATACTGTGCTACCGTACAAGAGAAAGATAACTCACCAAGCATAGATATGGCTCCACTATGATGTGCATAACCAGTTAACTTTTTTATCACTGAAGTAATTACGAAGTAAAGTTTCATTGTTTTGATACACGGATTGTAAATACAAAGGTCTTACACAGTGGCGTAACTTCAAAAATTTGGCCAGGGGGAAAAATCTGACACGGGCCCCCCGGAAGGGGGACAGTGCCGTGGAGGAGGGGGGTTTGTGCGCCGCAGGTGAAAAATTTTGGAAAAGGGGGCGTGGCACTGAAATTTTAAGCTATTTTTTAAAATGAAAATTAAAAAGTGTCACTATAACATGAAAAAAAAAAAAAAAAAAAAAAACTTAAAATGGTCTATCATACATGATTTTAATTTTTATCAATAATTAATTTTTGCTATAAATAGAAAAAATACACAGGATATTTGAAGAAGACATTTATAGAAAATTTAATTAGAAGGTGCGGTGACAGTTAAAAAATGTAGTTAATATTAATAACCCTCTGTCACAAAATGCATATTATTTGATTGATCCACTTTAACTTTCAAATACTGTTTTTCAACATAAAATTTAATATTATCAATTTATTATTATTATTATTTATTTTTTTGCGCCAAGCATCAACGGGGCCCCCCCAGAAGCCGACGGGCTCCCAGAAGTCGACTGGCCCGGGGGAACTCCCCCCTCTCCCCCCCTGGTAGTTACGCCACTGGTCTTACATAAGGCGTATAATACATATTAGAACGAAGTTTTGAAGTTTATGCCATCAGTAAAATATAATATCTGTGTAGAAACGCCAAACAACCAAGTGTAATTTTATAGACGAGAGTGAACCTATGAATTATGACAAATAATTTGGAAAATTTCTTTTTTTTTCGTGTACAGACAAAAAATATAAAATTCATAATTAAAATTTTATTTATAAAGTATAAAGTAAAGAAAGAAAGCTTACATTTAAATTGACAATAAAATATTGTGTACCATTATTATGTTTTATATACTTCAATGTGAGCAATTATTAAAGGTGTGTGAGTGCATGAGTGTGTGTGTGTGTGTGTGTGTGTGTGTGTGTGTGTGTGTGTGTGTGTGTGTGTGTGTGTGTGTGTGTGTGTGTGTGTGTGTGTGTGTGTGTGTGTGTGTGTGTGTGTGTGTGTGTGTGTGTGTGTGTGTGTGTGTGTGTGTGTGTGAGAGAGAGAGAGAGAGAGAAGTGTAAAGTTTCTGAATAATTAGGCCAGAAAACGTGAGACATAGCAGAGCATAATAAAGATCAAGTATTACAAATCTTACATACAAGTGAGACTGAGCACATTTTTTTCTTTTCATACGCTCTCTGTAAAAATTATGCAGAGGTAAAAAAAACAACTAATTTCTCTTTCATTTTTGTCTTTATAATTTAGTTTAAAGAAATGGTTGATAAGCCTGACAACACAATTATTTTGGCAGAACTAACAAAAGTCATTAAATTGAAATTTGGTTCACAGGAAACATGCAAATAAAGAAAAACAAAAATAGAATAGAACATTAGTCTCGTGCATAGTTACTATGGTCTCATGTAACATTTCCATCAATTTTATATTTAAAAATCTATAAATAATTGAATAAAAATAACATTTTCTGGTTCTATGCAAAAACTTAATTATTATTATTGGCTATTACTTTTTGATAATATAGATATCTTAATTTCTTTTCGCGCGCGCGCGTGTGTGTGTGTGTGTATATATATATATATATATATATATATATATATATATATATATATATATATATATATATATATATATATATATATATATATATATATATATATATATATATATATAATAGTATTTCTCAATATACATAATTGAAATAAAATAATAGGGATCGAAAAAGAGCCTTTCTTGCAAGTAAAGTTTAATCTACTAACCACAAAAACGTTGTTCTCGATAACTTAATTTCATTTTTTCCCTATGTATAGGGAGAGATGAAATTAAGAAAAACAAAGCATAATATCATAAGAAAATGCCCTCTCGCAGTAATAAATCAAAGCTACAAAATTTTCGTGCTGCACACATAAGTGGTTGCAGCACACAATAGCAAATGCCGTAATATTTCACAAAAAAAATAACGAGTTCCGTTTCGTGCAATACATATTTATGATTAACGTTGCAAGTTTTCATTTAAGTATCTAACGAATTATACCTAAGCTGTGCAACCATTTAATATCAAAAAAATATGTATTTTTTTTCATGCTTCTATTTTATTACTGTATACAACATGGTTACTTGTTATAATGTTTATAATTCATTTTTGAACATTACATCAGTGAATCTACATGAATTTAAATTGATTAACAAATTATTCATTACATTTTAAGGGGATCGACCTCGATTAAACATGCAAATGTAATTTATGTGGATAGAGAATTTTAAATCAAATATTGTAGAAATTCTACCGTAACTAAATGTGAATTCTAAAATATTTTTGCTTCTGTTAGTTTTCATTAGGTTATATCTGATGAAATTAAAACGTATTTTATGTAATGAAGAAGTTAAATTTTTTAGCAAGCAATGCAGTTTTTACGTCATTTCTTTTATATGCAGACTAAATATATTTGTGAGCATTTAAAAAATAAATCAATTATAAAAAAAACAGAAGGGGGGGGGTATCAAGATATGTTGCAATTTTTTTCTTTTATCTATTAAATTAAATATAATTAAATAGGACAAATTATTGTTAAGAATGCTCTAATTTAGGTACTGTATTATAGTTAGAAAATATCCATTATAAATACAAACATGTTAGTATTGTAAAAGTTTTAAAAACAAATAAACTATCATTTATCTTTACAAAGTATTGGGTACCTAGTTTCACTCATTGATATAAGTTTGCACTTCAACGCCATACTTGATAGGTACATAATATTGACCAGTACTATAGAAAAATTGTAAATTTTTGGCAAATTAAAAAATGTGCTGTATACAACTATATTACGTGTTAACTTTTTTTTACACCCGAGAAAAATAATAAAATTATACAGTAGAAATACATTAATTTCCCAATAAATTAGGACCAAATTGATAATTGTACTATATGCTGTGCAATGTATTTATCTGTTCAAGCATGGCGCTAGCGCGCAATATCATGCAATTACCCTATTCATTAATCAATAATATGACATAGTTATTTTTTTTTAAGTTTTGAAAATGTGAATATAGGCTGAATTATATTGCTTATATACATTTTTTACAAGATTTAAGAAACATAAAATAAATTAGTATTTTTTGAAAATGATATATAATTATTGTCATAAAACGCACTAGTTAGCATCAATGATGATGCAATACAAGACTTGTATTGTGGCTTAGGAAGGAAGGGGGAAAAAAAAGGCAGCAGCACGATTTTTTCTTTTCTTTTCTTTTTTTTTTTTATTATTTTCTGTCAATTTAACTAAAATTTTGAGTAAGAGTATTTCTAAAAACTGAAATCTTTACTGAAGTTTACTGAGCCTCGAGATTTTCCTGAGTTTTATTCAGTTTGCGGTTAAAAATGATTTCTTCATCCTTATTAAAATTTAAAGTTCAGGAAAACAAAAGCTTTGAAGTTTATTAAGTTACAGAAAAATTTTCTGTATTGATAATTTATTTTTTAACTCAAGTTGAAGCTGCTTCATTCTCCCATAAGAAAGCATGTTACATAGTGACAGTAGCATAAAATCGTCTGTTATGTAGAAAATGCTAGTCTTGTTGTGCTCTGCGTTTTTTTTTTTTTTTATTTATTTTATTATTATTATTTACTGTATGTCTTACTAAGCCCCCGTATTCGAGAGGACCGTTGAGCAGTGACAGAAGGTAGCCAGGAAAGGCGCAAGTGCCCACGTTTAACCTGATCTACCCTTTGAGGGATGAAAGGATGTAGAAGGAAGAGGTAGAGTGTTGGTAGAAAGGATTGGAAGTTGGAAGGTAGCGGTTTGTTTATGGTTTCACTAAACCAAAGGCATCCTAAAGTAGATTTCTTTAGGATGCCTTGACTAAACCTATACTTTTGCAAGTCTTCTATTATTAAAAATTAGAAAAAATATTACACTTAATTTTGGTCTCAATTTTCATCAGTATTTAAATAAAAACTAAATACTTAATATTGTCTTACATTTGAGATCTTTTATCGATGAAATATTCATAATAATACGATTTAAATTAGTAGGTAGAAATCATTGTGTTAGGGAAAATCATAAATTTAATCTTCTATTTGAATGATTAGAAATACATTGAGTCTATTCAGGAAAATATTATATATGTTTTATATATTGATAAACATAAAAAGAATAAAAGCATAAACATTTAGTTTTACAGGCAATTTGTGTTCTACTTGCTTTTATTGTTAAATCACTTATCACCACTTTGTTTATATATAAATATATTATTATAAAGAAGAAGAATAAACAAAGTTTTATAATAAAGACAAAAGTCAGCGTTGCCAATGAAATAAATCGTGCTACTCACTCAGCAACAAGCAAAATAAATTTGTTCGCGTTTTCTACTTTAGCCTGTTCTCTCTCTCTCTCTCTCTCTCTCTCTCTCTCTCTCTCTCTCTCTCTCTCTCTCTCTCTCTCTCTCTCTCTCACACACACACACACACACACTTACACTCACACTCACACTCACTCATTGTCTCTCTTTCTTGTAAAATTCTGAGCACTTATTTTTTATCGCAAACAATTTATTTCAAACAAATATTCACATAGTACCTTGATTATAAATCGCAAATACTGTAACACAAGAAATAACAACTTTCAAAACTTGACGTATTTTGAATATTATTATTTCTTCTTACACATAATACTGCATCAATTTTTTACAAGTTCTATACTATTTTAAATACAGATTCAAAATACCACTAAAAATAAAATACCTACTAGACTTGTGATATTATGAAATGGTAATGTAGTGAATATAAATAATGGTTTCACACGCAAGTGATTGCATGTCAAAATCATTTTCATTGTCTGCTAGTGTACTTACACAAATCATCGATAAAAATCCGTCTAGAATATAAAATTTATTCTATTAATACGTTATTAAAATTGTCATATATATACGTTTTTATAACAAAGCATGTTAATAAAGAGTTTTAAATTTTAACAAATTATTGTTATATGTACAAAACGACAATTTTTTACATTGTTATTTCATATTTTTGTTAAAAACACACATGAAACTCAGCATGTAATTGATAAAAGGTATAAACATTATACTGTACATATGCACATTATGCATATATATATATATATATATATATATATATATATATATATATACACAGACACACACACTATGAAAGTATGCATAAAGAAAACCAACACAAATGTATTTTCATATGGAAGTGCACATACAAAAACGGACTATGAATATGAAGAAAAGTTACTCAGTGTCATGCAGACAAAAAATTAACTTACTATTAGTTTTGAAACATATAATGTTGCTGGCAGTAGATTGAAAAGTTTTCCAAAATACGTTGAGTGTGTAATTGAACTGGATCATAAGAGTCTTTTTTTTTTTTTTTTTTTTTTTTTTCTTACTATGAATCTTCAAATGCAATTTCTTCCAGTTACAAGGACTGGCAAGATTAAAAAGAAAAAAAAAATCTACAAAAGTTGAAAGATTTCCAAAATTTTGTTTACATTTTCAGATTTTATCTCGGATATTGAGCGTTTTTCTTGCGCCGAAGCCACAAAGTTAGAATTTTGTAATGATATATTTCTTATCCTTGTAACATTTTATGTAACAAACAAACTAGAAACTTACATTATTTCTGGGTCTTCTTAAGTGATTATTATTTCAAGTCAACTGTAATGTCTTTTTAACGAATCCCGAAGATTTTTATAAGCTATATTTAAAAAAAAAATAGAGTCAAATTCTGTAATAATAATAATCTACAAACACGAAAAAAGTATTATTTTAATCTAGGTATATTTTAAATTTATTTGCAATAAGTTTTTTTAATTAATAAAATAATAGTTTAATAAAATTAAATAGTTATAATTTTCTCGTGTATGCTTTTTTACTTAACAAAAATAACAACACCAACAGATCATAACCGCTCATATAAATGAAAAAAAGAAGTAGATTGAATATGATACAAAAGCATCAAAATTAATTTTACAACTTTTTTTTAAATATAAATCAGAATAAAAATCATTATATCGTGGGTCATAAATTTTATACACATGGAAAAAAAAATAATAAAATGAATAAATTTATCGTTTCAGTTTGCATACTGATGGGACGCCCTCTTACGATGCGCATTAATTTAAATGAAACAACAAAGTGAAAAAGATAGGGGAGAAGTAAAATTAATAATTCAACATACGAAAAGTTGATTTCCATCTTTGTTAATGTAAGCCATAGTGTTAAGTTTAATCTGTTAGTTTAAAAGTTAGGGGAAGAACCAACGACCCTCGACCAATTTAAATCGTAAAAATAGAGAAGTGTAAAAAAGGAAAGAAAAAAAAAGTGTGTTAACGAGTCACACTTTATTAAAAAATACAGTCGAAGTGAAATAAAATAATACACTTTTAAAAGAAACTTCAAAAATTAAACTTGATTTAGAAACTTTATCAGTTTAAAAAAATAATCTTTTATTTCTCTATAATTTCTACGAAACAATCTTGTGAAACTTTGATATAAACTTTTGAATTAATATTATATATAAGGATAATATTTTGCTCTTTTCAAGTAAAAACCAATATATTTCATCTAACTACACTAAAACTTAATCTTTTGTAAATGCAAAAGCATTAAAAACTTAGTAATATTGTGATAAATTATATTAATCTATTATACTTACCAAGTCAGTATTTCTTATGAAATATAAAGGTTGATATTTCTTACTTCAGTTCTGAGCTGACATTACGAGCACTTGTCATACTCGACGTTTTTCTCTACTTCAATCACTTATAGTACATCTACAGACACTGCGGCATTCGAAACGGAAATAGAAAAAAAAATGTTTGAACTACTATATACTGCGATACCGTTAATTAAATCCAATTCATTTTTTTGATAAGCTGTGGCATAACGTTTAATTATAAAAATACAGGAATTGTATTATAAATTACATGCCAAAAACAATAGTAAACTAAATGGATTTTGAGAGTTCATTTAATCAAAAGAATGTATGATAAATATTTGATTATAAAAAAAAAATTAAAAAAATATAGTTGTAATCATATGTTTTTTAAAATATCATTATATTAAGTATAATTAAATCTGGAATAAGGAAAATTTATAAATTGATTTATTGATTATAATTTTGTATTGTATTGACGTAAAAAATTAAAATGAAGTTCTTATCAGTAAAACATTTAAACATTTGTATTACAGAAGAAGAAGCAGAAAAAAGTGATATAACAAACAAAAAGCAATAAAGCACAAAGAAAGTGTTATGAATTATATGTAAATAGAAAGAGCAGAGCAGATCCTACATACTTTGTTTTCTTTATCACTGTTTGTTGTATATGTTATTTTATTTCTTTCTCCCAACGGAATAAAGAGCTGAGAATTTCAATAATACACTGCGAGCTTCGTGACTTACGAGTAGAGAGAACTTGGCTGTTTCAAAGTATATATATATTGAAATATTTCTTTACAGAGTGGATCAAATCGTAAGCCCAGGAGCTTTGTATAAATTTTGTAAAAAAAGAAAAAACTAATATCAATAAAACATCCCAATTATAAAACAATAAAGATAAACAAGCATAATATCGAGTATTTTACTTTTATTTGCTAATTTATTTTATTGTGTTTGGATATAAAAAGATAAACTTTAATAATAACTTTCAATTAAAAAATAATAAATGTATTAAAATACTTCCAAAATAGCTATTTACTTTATATTTAATGTAAAATTAATGTATTTATATGTATATTTCCCAAAAGCACATTCTTCAAATTAGGTACTACTTACAAAAAGTCGATATTTTCAACAACCAGTTTAAATGAACGCAAGACATTAGTTATTATTTAGTTTAAATTTTATATTAATATACAATCATTATGCTCATGTTTATAATCCAAATAGTTTATAGTTTATAGTGATTATCTCACTCATTTAAATATAGATAACAAGTCCGGTATATTGACAAAAAAAAAAAGAATTAAGAAATAGAGATAAGATTTTTTTATTGTCCCGTGCAGTATATAAAATAATATTTAAATTTTAACATTTTTCTGAAACAAATGTTATACAAATTATAAATATACGTAAAATGATCCAACGGTTAAACGTCATTTTAAACTGTAACATGAATCAATATGAAATCGCATAGCAAAGAGAATTTTCATTAATACGCAGCTGTTCAAAGTGATTAATACCACTGTAATGCAAAAGTCAAAGCATTAAAAAAAAGTCATTTTTCCCAGCTATTTTTAAGCAAACTGTGATAAAATTTATATTATCTGTAAATAGTATTTTTATTTGTAGTTTTGATTTTTCATACTTAATGTAATCATGAAAACTGTCTTTAGAAATAATGAAATTTAAAATTATAGAAAATAATATATACTTTATAGATTATTTATAATAAAAAGAGTATTAAATTTGCTGTCATGAATTTGGCTAGCTCAGTAAAAACTTAATATAAATCATTATAAGTAAAAATTGTTTGAAAAAAAAAAATGCTTACTTGTGCAACTATTCTTAGCAAAGAGGAAATAAAACATCCTTATTTGAAGTTTAATAATAAATTTTTAAATTTCATGCAAAAACTTTTTTTTCTCTTTGCTTCTCCGCATAAAGTCAATTATTGACACTTTCTGCACGCAACATTAAAAGCAAAGTTGAGGTGCATTTGACTTGACGGAAACATTCTGCGAAGGCGAAGATAGTAGGTATGATAATTTTCCAACTTTGTTTGGTCACAAAATGAAAGCTCAAAACAGGCCAGCTATATACGCAAGCAGCAAGTAAAAGTTCGTCCCATCGCAACTGGGAAGTGAATAATTAACAAAGAATATTTCAATTAACAAGGGATATTTTTATAACTTATTTTATCATATATTTTACAAAAGAAATAAAATTTTGAGTATTTTACAAATGACATTAAAAAAAGTATTTTCTCTTTTTCTATTAAGGGAGAGGGAGAGAGGAGAGAGAGAGAGAGAGAGAGAGAGAGAGAGAGAGAGAGAGAGAGAAGGTCATTTTTTTATTTTTCGGAAGTTGATATTAATATTTTAACTGTTACAATGTGCGGCTCTTATTTTTTTTCCCGTGCTATCCATCCATCTATTCACTCCCTCCCTCCCTCTCCATCTTTCTTTCTACTTTTTATTCTCATCTTGAGTTGTTGAAGAAAATAATTTATGAATTTTTTAAAACCCAAAGGCTAACGCGGCTACTTTTTTGTGAAGAGAAAGAAAGGCTACGGACTTTCGTCTTCAATCCTTTCCTCCCTCCTTCCCTACCTCCTTCCTTTCCTTATTCTCTTCAATATTTAAGTGGGTTAATAATAAATGAAGGAATACTTGAAAAATGTGTGTAGGGATGCTGGGATTGTCTTCTCTCTGCCTTAACATACTTTTGCCAGCATTTGAAGTTCACATTTTCCTTTTGCTTCTCTGACTATATTGATTTACCTCGAGAAATAACTTTACGTGTGTATGTATGTATGTATGTTTGTGTGTGTGTGTATTATATATATATATATATATATATATATATATATATATATATATATATATATATATATATATATATATATATATATACACGTGAAATAAAACTGAAAGCAGCTCATGGTGTTATTGTTGTGAATTATATATTACATTTTATAAAACCATAAAATGTTGTTCCACTTGTTCAAAGATTAATGATTTCATGGTGTCAAAACGTAAAAAATGGCATGCCTTTGATATATGTCCTAGCCATACACTACCATCGATAATAAATGTCTATATATTCTAACCACAATGAAACACACGTTGTATTTCAGATATACTTTTATACTATATGATATGATTTTGTTTATTGATATATTTCAGATTTATAAATTATAGAAACCATTTTCCTACAAACGTAGGTAAAAAAAAAAAAATGGTTTCAATTAATGAATTAGCTAATACATTTATCAAGGTTACCGATATGAGTACTATTTTGTTTCTATTTGCAATATTTTAGTCGTCAAACTAATGAAGACTATAAGAAATTTAATTAAAAATATGCTTTAAATTGTATTAAAAGAAACTTTACAACTTACGTAAATAAGTTAAATCTTGTTAAATAAAAAAAACTGCAAAATAAATAGTACATTATTTAGTATACTTTTAGCATTTTATCACAAGACAATAAAGTTTTCTGTAAAGTTTGAACATATAATATTATATTATAAATTATATATCACTAAATCAACCATTCATTGTTTAAGGACATCTATTTGAATTTTTTTTATAAAGTAATACTATTACTATACTAAAAAATAGTATTCAAAAGAAAAAAAAAATACTATACAAAATTTAAATGTGATTATACAAAGAAACTGCAGTAAAAAAAAGTTTAAAAATACTTTGCATTTTTACAATCATTTTGCTATGAAAAAACATTAAAAAAAAGTGGTTACAAAATCGCATATACTGTAGAAGTATAGCATGTAGTAGAGAGTATAGAAATTGTCATTACGTATGAATCTATGGAGTGTAGAACACGATGTGAATATAGATGATTTTCACTCGACTCGTCGTTTTATCAACATATATCGTCGTCTCTCAACATGTAGTTCACGTTTTTACAAAAGTTTCGAAACAAATTTAAAGTTTATATCGTCACGACACAAGAAAGGAACGTGCAGTTTCCTCCTTTGACATGAAATAGATATAAAATATATTTTATTTATTTTACTGCTGTACCAGTTCACACATTTTCTTTTGTATATAACAATAAAAAAAATCAATAGAAAACTTTTCTTCTTTTATTATTTTTCACTTAAATATAATTTTAAATACTATCTTTAATTTTTTTAAGTAAACTATTTTTTTATCATATTAATCTTATAATATAAGTTAAAAATTAAATTTTTAAACATTTTCTTACGTCTAATAAAAAAGTTTTAGAATTTTAATTACTTTATATAGAAAAAAATATATACTGTACATAATGTATATATATATATATATATATATCGAGGGTGCTCCGCTATAATGTCCTAAGTCCACTTGACCTTGAAAAATAAAAAATCGTCGGATCAACCCCAAATTTTGGATTTATCCATTTCAGGTCATTTGCAGCAAAAAATAATTTTCAAGGTCAAATGGACTTAGGACATTATAGCGGAGCACCCTCGATATATAATTGTGGTTAAAAAAAAGATGTAATCTCACACAATATTATTCTGTGCACGAAATAATTACTATGCAGAGAATAAATTTATAACGAAACAAACGTAATTTTAATTTCATTTTAATTATTAGTACTGTTTTATAATATTGAATTCAAATAAATTCAATGCATTGTATAATAAAATAATAACCAAAATATAAAGGTTCATTCATTTATGGAGAAATATAATTAAATTGGTATATATATCACACAACGTAATTTAGTATAAAATAGCTACTTTGTTCCACATATTGACTGTCAATTACCACACCAAAGTTTGCGTGTTTTTTTTTTTTTTTTTTTTTCCTTATGTTTTTTTTATATATATTTAAAATATTATGCGGTTTTTCCAAAGCCCCTGTAAGATAGGCAAATTGTTGAACACACACGACAACCAGGTTGCGTAGATGCAAAAGCTGCAGGGGCAAAAACGAAATGTTTCACAGTGTACCAATATTTAGAGCATTTTAATTGTAATCAAAATTACATGAATGAAATTATTTTGATTTGAAATTTTGAAAATGCTTTTATAAAAAGTAAAATAATGTTTATTTATTGTAACAACTTATGTTTACAAGAGTTTTAAAATAAAAAAATATATAGGGTATAATAATGCAATTTTATAAAGTATAATAAGTGTTGTAAGCGGTTGTAAGTTTTTTTTTTCTTTCACATAGTTATCATAGTTTTAGATATTTTCTTATTGTTACTATATGACTTGCTTC
>OX439129.1:11985557-11990557 GCA_949318235.1 Ecdyonurus torrentis
TACTTTTAATGCGCAATAATTAGAATTGAAAAAATTATACATTTTAATTTGAAATAATTTGTCACTAAGATTAAAAAAATTAACATTAACATCAATGAAATTAACTTGTAGCATTATCAAAGTCAAGTTAATTCTATTGTCATATATCGAGAATAAAGAATATATATATATATATATATATATATATATATATATATATATATATATATATATATATATATATATATATATATATATATATGTGTGTGTGTGTGTGTGTGTAACCTAATAAATCCCTAGATTAAATTTATTTGCTCACATTATTACATTTATTATTAGTATTAACTTTTTGCGTAAAAAATTATAACAATTTGCGTAAGTTCTGTATTTTACTTTAAAACTATACAAATTTAAAAGGCACTAAAACTACTACAAATTTTATATGTTGACATTGACAGTTAAGTAAAAAAAAAAGAAAAGATAAATCCCTTTTTTTTTTAATAGAAATGTACAACCGTATACTGTACGTATACCATTTCTTACACTATTAACTTATATATTATAGCTTAACTTATTATAATGGATAATAACCTAAGCAGATACACTTAATGTGTATTTTGTGTGTATAGGATGAAAGAAATGGATAAACATATTTTTGAATTTTGAAATTTTTTTATTTATTTTTTCACTCTGCTTACTTTATAATTTTATTGCTATTGTTTATTATTAAAAATAGTTACTCATAATAATGATGTACTAATATTACATCCCATAATGGTTTTATTATTTTATATCACACATCAATATACTATATCAAATATTTATTATCTTTATCATTATCATCATGCTGAGGTAATGAAATTTTACCTAGGTTTGACACCACAAAAGATGTGGCCCCAGACTGCCTCATATCCAGGCATACGCACGCATTCGTAGCCTATGTCCTGTGACTATTATAAATTAAAAGCCATTAGCAAAGTTCACCTCGACCCCCATGTTGATATTCAGCAATTATTAGTGTTTAACCTTTTGAACCCCTTCACCCTAGCTAGTTGCATGTGTGATAGGGCACTGGTGCACTAGAACATAAAAATTTTCTTGTTTATCAAAGTGTGTCGCTATTTCAACAAAACAAAAAAAAAAAACAAAACAAAAAAAAAAACATATGAAATATGATACTAGTGATAATAACTTTACAAACTCGATCGATGTATTAACTTACACTAAAGATAACTAGCACATGACACTTCCATGAACTTCAACAGATTAAAGCCGGGACCACAATTAAACTGGAAGCTTAGCCCTGTGGTTGGATGAAATAGGCCACGACCACAAAACTGACCAATCGGAGAGCTTGAAATTAAACTTCCAGTTTTATTGTAGCCACGGCTTAAAAGCGTAGAACACTTTGAACAAAAAACATGCCTAATATCCTAACATATACCTAAATATTAATGTGATTTGGCTGGAGTTATTTATTTCTAATTTATTTTCCATTCAATAAATGGCAGATGTGATGTCATAAACCATTTTGTGAATGGAAAATAAATTAGAAATCAATGAATTCAGCCAAATCAATGATTATATTTAAGTATCTTATAGGATAGACATTTTTTTTCAAGGTGTTCTACGCCTATAACTTATACATGAAAAGGCTCATGATAATGAAATTTCTCGGTTTCAATTTTTTATTGAATCAATGAGTAAAATAATAAGAAATAAGAAACATTTATAGTAACATAACTTTATCGAGCAGTTTATAGTAACAAAAAAAGCATACAAAAAAAAAGTTGCAGTAGTCTAATTTATTATGTATAACGACCAAACACATACAATAATATGAAGTTAAATGTTCCAAAATTGAGGGAGAATCATTCTGCATACTAGTTTCCCAGCTTGTAGAACAAATAAAATAGCAATAAAGTATAACATGACGATCATGCATTATTGATAACTATATAACGCTATTGAAACTAAAGTTATCTCAACCGCTTGTCATTAAATTGTATAAATTCAATATAAGTTCAAAAAAAATTAAGGGTATTTTGTAATGTATATAGTAATAGTTTCTATATATTACCGTTATTTTTGTTTGAATATGACAGAATTAAATATTTGTCAAAAACGCATTAACTCAAAGAAATATGCATTTTATTTATTATAAATTTATCATTCACTTTTTGTTTTTAACTTACGAAAGTTTAGAGTAACCGAGAGTCATTGAGATAGATATGAGATGCTTCTAAATATAATTATATTTCACAATACTTTCCATGCTTTACTATGTAATGAGAGCTTAATTATATTCATATCGTTTAATTGCATCATATGCTCTGCATAAACATGCAAACAAAAAGAAGGAATAAGTGCACGCGGTGTTGAAATTATTACATGAGGTCAGTCACCTCCATACGTTCTTCCCTTTTTTACATAAAGTTCTATACTTGCGCATCCTTTCTTTCCAGTTGATAGATTTTTTTCACCGCAAATCACTTGTGACATATTATGTATTTGAGAGACAAATCTCATAAATTTTGTCGAGACAACACTGTAACACAGCATTGTAATTTATTCATTTCCACTGTCCTTGCTATAGTTTATTGAATTAGACAGTATACGATGTAAGGAGATTTTTTTTTTTTTTTTTTTTTTACTTGCAAAGGCTGCCTCCGCACACAAACTTGTGCCAGGAAATATGCAGTGAGTAGTGAGACTGCCGGGGAAACAACTTTGACTCATGCTCCAATTGAACCTCGTGACGTTTGGAAATTTACTCTGTGTCTTACATTATGCTATATTATTTGCTACTCTTATTTTCAGGACCAAAAACTGCAATATTTTTCAAGTAAATCTCTCTCTCTCTCTCTCTCTCTCTCTCTCTCTCTATTTCCTATCTTACTTTAAACTTAAATTGTTAAAGTGCTGCACTTTATGATCATATATTGATTCAATTAATATTTTAATATGTAATCTCATCACTTATTTAATACGATGGAATACATTTAGTATTAAAACCTATTTTCTTGAAGTTTTATTTAATTATAATCTTTCTTAAGGGTTCTCTTCAGTTCGCTTGTATCTCGAAATCTAAAAAGAAAAGTTCCTAATATTTTGATGCCATCTTAAATTTAATGGTAACAGCTATCCTTGATAAAAATTTCAGCACCCGTGACCATCAGATAAGAGAGAAATTAATTCTTGAAATTAACAAGGGCTCTTATGGGAATAAAACTTTAAAAAAATCGTAATTCAAAATATAGCATGGTGACCCCCAAAATTTTTTACATTTTTTAAGTTATCTTACCCTAATCTATCACTGTGTTAAATTTCAGATTTTTCCTTCTTTACAACTTTTTAGTCAAATCCCGCAGTAGCTGATATTCCGCCTTAAGTAAAAGACTTGATACATTCGATTCTTTTATATATATATATATATATATATATATATATATATACAGGGTCGGACTGGCAATCAAGGGGCCTCGTCCGCAAAAGGGGTGTAACACCCTCTTTAGGGGCCACAAAGGGGGCGTAACACCCTAGTTACGCCCCTTTTTGGGCCTTAGGGGCCTCCAAACAGGGGGGGCCACGTCCGCAATTGCGGACTTGCTCTTATGGCCAGTCCGACCCTGTATATATATATATATATATATATATTATAGTTTGTTAATTTTTGTTAAATGCGATTGTACTGCTAACACTTCAACTGCACTTTCAGAATTTAATGCCATTTCAACGTAATTTTATTCACATAGAAAATAATTTTAGATGGCATATTTAAAGCTCTATATCATGTCAAACTCTATAGACTAGTTTGAAACTCAAGTAGCGTGGTTTTATTATAGAATAGAACGAACAGATAACACAAAAATATGAACTGTTAAAGTTACTGATATTATACAGTTTCAACAATCAAACGAAAAATATACTATCAGTGCTTGTGAAACGAAAAGTATAAAAATCTGTAGAAAAAAGAAAATAATTTGGTTTTTAACATTTAATTTTGAAACAATACACTATAATGCTTTATTAGATTCAAAAATAAATGATACACACCAGTGTGGTCACCTCTAAACACGTGTTATCATGGAAAAAATTTACATTTAAAAGATTAAACCCCTATTTAACATGCAAACTGGCGTATAGTAGTATAGGGGTTTAATTATTTGCTGAGATATTATAAAGTGAACATTGTATGAAACGTTAGAAAACGAACTCTATATAATGTGGACTCTGTTCACTGAAATTTCAAGGACTAGAGAAAAAAAAGTTACAAAAATATACTTCATGTCTGTTTGATATTAAACTTTTACTTGCAAAAAGATAAAAATATATTTTATATGAAAAATATTTTTATTTTACTAGCTTTCAATTTCAATTTAACATCCTTCGAAAAGTTTGTTCTTTTCATCAGTAAAATTTCCTTTGAAACCTTTGTTTACAGAGCGTTATTTACAGCAGGCTACAAATATTTATATATATAATATGTTCAGTATAGTCAGTATATTATTTATGTTGAAATTATGATCAACCAAAAATATATCATGTACGTTTATATATTACACTATAAAATATAATCTTTAAGCAAAAATTTAAATTTCTTGTAGTAATAATTAATATTTTATGTAAAAAAAAATTAATTAAAATTTTAGATATTAATCTTGATGCATTGAAAATTAATGAAAAAAAATTATATGTGTAGATTATACAATATATTATATTTTTATGAAAATTAACGTTAATATTTATTGCTACGTAAGTAGTTGGAAAAAATATTATATATTATAATTATATATTCAATATAAAATTTCAAAACAAAAGAAAGTAACAAATGTATTTAATTTTGGAGTTGATTAATAATGCTGAGTTTAAATATTCTTTTTCTTTTCATTTGGCGTCTAAATCTGATAAAAAAAAAATGAACCTTAGCATTACAATGACGTAATAGTGAAACTCTAAAAATACATTCTCATTATTTAAATCAAGATCTATACAAAAAAAAAGTGTTTCTCTCGTCAGGG